>SDVV010004172.1:0-20474 GCA_016164225.1 Gammarus roeselii
GTAACATAATCCCAATCAAGTCGAAACCTAGACCGCCTGAATTGTGGGCACGTGCGGCAAAATATCGATCCATCAATGTCGTTAGCTTGAGAGGACCGTTGTCGGGAATGCGATAGATAGATCAACTGGGCGGCCGAAGATATTGTAGGGTATCGCCACAACTGCCTGCCACCAGTGCCTGCCACCGAGTTACCGCCACCGAGTTATCACCGTCGACCGTTGGAGTCAATAGAAATGTTCCATTAGTGCGAATGACTGTGTAAATGTTAGATCTATTTTCTAATAAAAATGTATTGTCAATAAGAATATCCTATAAATAAATGTTTCCTAATAAAAATCATCTTATATATGTGCATCCATTATCTTATAACAAACGGACCTGTAATGAATTTACATTAAAAATGCAGCATGCCACGCAATTGATTTGCTATAACCCTATTGAAATAGACCCAGTCGTGAACGCGCATTTAATATATAACTCATACTATGCACTCAGATACCAAACACAGCCTAATGTGTACACAATAAATAAAATAAAAATATACACAACACCTTACATACATCCTACCTTTGCATCCCTTCGCGGCACCTCGCGGGACTTCGCGGCACTTTGGCCCTTCTCAGCCCTTCGCTATTCTTCTTTTGCACACCCCACAACATATTATCTATAATTGCATTCATAACACCCCGATGAGAACAATTAATCCCTTGTTGAGTAGCACGTCGCACAGGGAGACGCCAATATGTCTATTGTCTTTTAATTAAATCTAGACACCCCATCGAGACCTACGAGCCCCCTCTCCAAAAAATCCGCCATATGCAGACAGTACGTAGTGGTAATTAGGCACTGTCAATATCAATAGAAAGTTCCTAGATACTCGTATAGAATATTGCATGGCCAGAATCTATATACATCAAGTACAAATGAGATCGAGATGAAAGGAAGTCGCCACTCTGAGTAGTTCTATGATTTCTAAACATAAATTCTGTAAATATTCTGTTATTGTTTTGTAAAAAACCGAATTTAGAAATAACATTTTGTCCATCAATTAGAAATCTATCAAATTATACGTGAAACATAAATGACGTTTGGCGGTGACTTAGTACCTACTTAGCTGCATGATAAGGTAACTTTTGGGTGTTGGTAATTTTTGCTTGTGGGTATGATTTGAAAAGCTTACATATACATTCAGTTGGACACGCTAGTGATGTTTTTCATTAGGATACCTAGGCTCTGCATAAATTATCGACTCTCAAATGTCACTGACACAAACATTACAGAATGTTAAGGGATAGTACTCTCATGTAATACAACTATGCGTACAAAAATTGTTACATTTTTCCTCAACTAACTCACACTAATGAAAAGCACATTTTAGACGCAAATGAAGACCTCAACACCTATAACGCTACAACAGTCGCAAATACAGGTAAGCTGAACTGCCCGCACACCGACTTCGCCGAATCTGAGCCGCATACAGTCAGACAAAAATCAAACGGGAAATGTAAAAAAATATAATAGTTCTTCCATCGAAACATGATCCGTGGCTTACCTAAGCCTTCATTAGTTGTGTGAAATTAAGTTATTTTAGTTATATGTTTAAGTTGAGTTCGTGCACTGGTAGTGGTAGAACGTGAGCAGAGTCGCTTCTATGTTTTGTTTATTTTTTTTTAGACTTCGTATAGTTAAGTGGTTGAAAATAGCATATACTGATCAGTGAACTGTATCAGAAAAATCGAGTACGAAATAATCCTAATAAAATCGAATTATATTCAGTTTAAAAGCTATACTCTGATTCTTAGAGGCCTTGCAACTACAATTGTTGAAGACGATGTGAAGGGTTTCAACTTGGGTACTGCAGTGACGTTGTGGAGTGATGTGTTCAAAGTGTTCTACGAAGTCAATGATATGCTTCTTTGCTACCACCGCACAGCGTTCACAGTGGGTAAATGTATTCATAAACCAGATTTGTTTCTTCTTCAAGAAAACATGAACTTGTCAAGATGGTATGTTTTTCTTTCAACGTTAACGAGTCTTCTTCAATCATCGGCTGTTGAGGGTAGCCTACCCTGCCTTGCCTTCCTCCTTCTCTCTCCTTCCTTCCTCCCTCGGATTCTATCATGTAACCCAAGCACCATCATTCTAGCCTCAACGCCTCCACCCTCTTCCACCGGCTCAAGCCCTTTGAACCACTACACTGAGCTCCATCGAAGTGCTGTTTTCCCACAGAGAATAATTTTGTTTACTGGAATTAACGGCCAATCAGAACCAATACAACATACGTTGTGAAGTTATAATTAAATCAGTGAACGTGAGCAATACTGCCAAAATTAGAACAACAAGAAGTCTTTATGCGGTCCGATTAGACTAACGGCGGTGAAACTGTGACCTAAGTGCAGCTGAACTTTTCTTCAGTGCAGTGATGGGTCTTGGACGGAAGAATTTGTTAAACTCAAGGTAATTTTACGTGTATTTGCAATCTCGCCCGTACATAATTCGTCCAGCCGCGCCACCTCGGGCCTACCTACTACCATGTTTGGAAGAGAGATGCCCTTCACCATCTCACCTCCCCGCGCCCACTCTCGGCCAAAAACAATTAGATTCTTCATCTCCACTCCAGGCTGAGTGCCTACCCAAGCAAATGTTTATACCAACCGCCCCACTCCGCACCAAAAAGGATAGTTGACACTCGGTGACCGCGCAAAGTAAAAGCTCATTTGTACAATTTCATGTGTAAAACTGGAAGAAATATAATGTTCTGTCTCTTAATATCAGCTTATTTGTTTATTATCACAAGTTTCCAAATAGTTTTTTGGTCAAAACGGTGTCACCCGTTGCCCATTCATTTCAGATAATCATTATACCTATAAATGAATTATCCCTTTATCGAAAAATACTGACGTGACTTTGGATAGCAAGATATGCATATTATGACTTAGTGCATGGGCAGTCAGCGAATTTGCCGTACAGCTATTTCATGTGTTACCCGCCTGGACCCCTCTCTCACGGCTGGTGTCACATCGACACAACGCAATTATTCGTGCCTCTCCGTCCCCACCCCCCTCTCCTCCTGGCCCAGCCCCTTTAAGCCTCTACACTGAGCTCCATTGAAGTGCTGGGTTTCCACAAGGAATACATGTAATTACTCCAATTCCATTAAAATAAAAAAGTAACAATAGGTAATACAAAATTATTTATCTATGAGACTTTTGCGTCAGTCATAATCAAGTGGAAATTTTTGTGACTTGAAAACTAGGAGCAACTGTATAAGCTATTCTCTCTCTAAGGGAGCCCTCACGCCTCTCCCCCTCCCCCGCGCCTCTCCCCCTTCCCCCGCGCCTCTGCAACCGTTGTCTGAGCCGATCGTCCCCTACACCTCTGCACCCCTTACGCCTGTTAGTGGGTGGCGATAACGGACCCTCTTCACTTGCTGGAGAGACCATCTCCGCACCCCGCCCGCCTGTTAGTGGGTGGCGATACGGACCCTATTCACCCGCTGGAGAGCCCATCTTCGCACCCCGCCCACCTATTAGAAGGTGGCGATAACGGACACTCTTCACCCGCTAGAGAGACCATCTCCGCACATTTTTATAGGCCTCATTGCTTGTTAATTTTGCTGTTATTTTTCAAATCGCCGACTGTAATTTTACGGACATTGAAGGTTTGGTAATCCGATACCGAAACCCACAGTTCCTCGGTTAACTTCAGTTTTGCAGTACACAGTAGGATCACGCAGGAACGTGGTATTTAATTTCTGCCTCATTTCTGTATCTAGACTGTGCCTGTATTATCTGTTTGTTTATCATATATATATATTGCATGTTTGTAGCAGTGCTATAGGGTGTAAATGGTTTGCTGTTTCTACTGTTTCTCAAATCCAACCGGTCCTTGTCTTTATATGCGTTAGGATTCATACCGTCTCGTTGAATACCTTGTGTTCTACGAAGACATAGTTCAGAGTTCAAGTTGGCTAGCAATCTCACGTTTTTTGTTCATACCTCTGGAGTTTGAGTGTTTAATTTTTACTAGTTCAATGTGCCATAACTTTTGAAATAGAGATTCTTTCCGGATCCTCGATTAAATTGCACCGCAGTATAAGCCTGTCGACCTTACGGACTGCAAATCCACCATCAGGTACCTCATATACTAAAAGAGATTATTACATCATTTCTGCTTATGTCTCATCAACCTGCGCAAATGAGTGGTTCTGAGCAACCTATGATAAAAAAAAACTAAATTTCCAGTTACGATAACTGATTTTGGGAGTAATTTTTTCCCAAATTTCTAAGTTTACGCTATGACAAATCTCTTTTTAGCCAGTCATTTTTTAAATAATTTACAGCGAAATTATTATTCCCTTTTGTCTGAATTATTTCTCAATATTAACAAAGTTGTGGATAATTTACACTAATAGTTACAACCTAAAAACTTAATTTCTTGGTGCGATTTCCTTCTAACAATAAAATAATATCTTGTAATCGCATCTTCTGATCTAGTTTATATCAAACAGCTTTGTATAGGCTTAGTCAGGATTTGTTAAAATTATTAGCCTATTATTTGTCTCTATTTCTTTCTAAATTTATTGTTGTTTTTTAATATACCGAAGAGCTTGTAATGTTGACATACAATTAAAAACAAATTGGAATAGGGCGGTAAAATAGTTTGGACAAAGATTTAAGTGTGTTTGAACGATTTCAGGCGTAGCTATCTATGTTCCTCCGACATTTTTTTCATGTACCATCACTTGCGATAAATGAGCACCTTCTCGCACATGCAATCTTGATGAACTGATACAAAAAGAACGACCCGAGTTTTTCCGAAATTGCGCTGATTCCTCGTATCATGAAGATGCTAATGACCAACCTTGTACTCGTCAACTTTTCACTAACAGAAATTACGTCAGTGTGAATATTTGCATTAGGTGTCTCGACCTTTGCTGCCGACCGTACCTTCTAGCATTAATAAGCCAAAATCTACCAAAGAAAATCTGGATTTGTTGTTCATATTACAAAGAATTTGTCAGAGTCATCTCGGTAGAAAAGTTTTCAAAATTTTGTTTATTCTACAAAAAATGATCAGAATCGTTTTTGTGAGTAGTTTTTTTTGGTCTCGATTTATAGCTAATTATTTCTCCCTCTTTCTGTCTGAATTCGTCATTCGTTTGATTAAAAATTGTGTTGATGTTTTCTTTACTACTTCACATAACTCATTGTAACATTTTCATGACCAAGTGCATATATTTTCTTCCTAGGTCGCATTAACTAGCACACATAACTGGCTCGACGACACAAATTGTAAATCGAACAGATACTCTAATTAAAATATATATGAGGGTTAGATTGTGGGATCTATGTTAGACACGTCTAAGTAAATTACTTTTTGAGCGTTTTAGTCTTCATTTCGTGCTCCGGTCAAAATTATTTTGTGTTAAATTTTTATAGGTATAAAATAATTTACTTTTTCAATTATTTCCCGACAACCGTCACAACCAAGGTAGCCCGTCTCTTTTCCTTTTACTTCAAGATTATTTGTGAAAACTATCTACATATGAGCTGTCGTTTTGGGTCATCCCTTATCTGAAACATCGGAGTTGTGTGCGGCTCCGACTGATGTGTACACATGTGCGCGCCTCTCACCATCCCACGGTCATGAGAAGCTGATGCTGCTCTCTACCCCCGCCCTCTTTTCCGGTTCTTCGAGTAAATTGCACCGCAGTATAAGCCTGTCAACCTTATGGACTGCAAATTCACCATCAGGTACTTCGTTCACTAATAGAGTATTATATCATTTCTGCCTATGTCGCATCAACATGCGCAAATAGGAGGCTCTGAGGAACATATGGTAAAGTGAAACACAACTCAAAAATTTCCGGTTAAGATAAATGATCATGAGAGTATTTCTTTCCTATTTTTTAAGTTATTTACGATAAATCTCTTTTTTGCCAGTCAACTTTTATTATCATTTTTAGATAAAATATTAGTCTCTCTTGTCTGAATCATTTCTAAATATTAACAAAGTTTTGGAGTCAGCATTTATAAAAATTACTAGCTAGTTATTTGTCACTGCCTCTTTCTGAATTTGTTGTTTTTTCTTATTACTAAGAGTTTGTAATGTTGGCATACAATTAAAAGCAAGTAGGAATAAGACGATAAAATAGATCGGACAAAGATTGAAATGTTTTTGAACGATTGAACAAAGATTAAAATGTGTTCGAACGATAGGCAATACCCACACACAAAACTGCATAATATAAGGTCACGGGTCCTTCTCTTACCGCAGAGCCCTAAAATAATAGGCTAATAAGACGCTCTCTAAGCCCTGCCAGTAACAAATCCTCTAAGTAGTCCACTTCACTGAGATTTAACCTTGAATTCAAAATATGTCGCCCACAGCCACACTGCCAACAGAAGCAAATCCTGCTGCATGTGTTATAGTGGAACATGCGAGAAATGCGCATGTTCCAAGAATAACAGAGACTGCATATCATGCACAAGCCAAAAATGCACCAGCAACAAGAAGCCTATAAACATAGAGCTGCCACATTGCCCACACACTCCGGTGGCCAGCGCATGTGCCCCAAAACGCGATAAGGAGAAGCCTTCCCTCTCTCACAGGGTTGCTTATTCGGTGACAGATACTCACCCAACGCTGCTGAGCTCTCCATCTCCCCCCTATTGTACCTCTGAAACTGAGTCCATAACTCCAATTTATTCCTCCGATACAGAGCCTTTAATCGTCACCTCAACAGAAAAATCCGCAATAGCAAAGCCGGCTCACTGTGAAGCATCAGGTGCCAGCACAGGGTCAAGAGAAAATACGAAGACCCCTCAGGCAATACTCATTGGTGAAATCCTCATAAAAAATGTGCTAACGTCCGACCTTTCAGATATTAACGACTATGGTGCTCTGTATTAAATTATTGAAAGCGCAAATCCATTCAAAAATTACATTATTGTGCTCACGGACTACGTCGAAAATGAAGTAGTAGTCAAAATAACCGCCGCCATTTTAACGAAAAAACGAAATGCTAAGATGTACATGGCAGAACTCCTCAATCTGAAAACAATGGAACAGAGGCGCCGTTTCATGTCTCGTTCCCACTCTTTGAGGCTCAAAGTTATCCCAACAGAGATGAAAACTAAGAGACAAATTCACTGGTAACCCCGACGAACAATTGTTTCATTCGGAGAATGCTAGTCTAAACGATAGTGGAATTATCAAATTCTTCAACACGGTAGCCCTGTACGTTCCTCAGAGGATCGAGGTATTGCCCTCCCTATACAATAAAATTGTCAGAATTAAACAATCATTACTCTGGTCTCCTCCCTTCCTCTACTTCCCTCCATCATATGGCCATCATCTCGTATCATCATCATATCACACGTCAGCAAAGGACATCTATTCGCAGACAACTCCCACCCTAGAACCCTCTCGTCACCCCCGAACTAAAATTCAAACTAAAAATCACAAATCAGTAACTCCTTATCATCCCCACTCAATTAGCTTCCATGCAAAGCCTTTTCAACACGATCGCAGCAATGGCGTTCCCTCAGGGCGTCCACATTTCTTCTCCTACCCTCCTCCTCCACTCTACACTACTCACACAAATTCGTCTAACTATGCTTGCACCACAGCCCCAATCCTCCCCTTTCGCTTACATTCCCTTACCTTAGCCCAAACTCCGACTCTACCTATTCCGCTAATCGCTCCCATATATTACCCCCCCCCCTACCATTCTTTCCTCGAGCTCCCACTTTCATTACCATTCCCTACCCTCAGCCCAAACTCCAACTTAACCTATCCCGCCAATCCCTCTCACATATTACCCCCTTCCATCCATTCATTCCTCTAGCTACCACCTTCGCTACCATTCACTAACCTCAGTTAAAACTTCAACTCTACCTATCCCGCTAATCCCTCCCATATATTACCCCCCTCCACCCATTTCCTCCTCTAGCACGGTTCAGTCATTCTCAGACATGCCTCAATCACCGATATAAATTTCTTTCTCTTGGTTTTGTTCGGTCCCCCCTGCTCCAACCTACCCTCAACAACAAAGAACAAAAGGATATCATAAACATACAAAAAATGCCACTCGAGAATTAGCAACCCAATTCTTAGATAACGTCAGTAAGAATGTTGCTGGAGCGCATATTAAAAATCTAAATGAGGGTGGTGTTGCTGACACAAGAAACAATAAAACGACTAAACAAATGCCAATGCAAGTGACGGAGAACTTGCAACCATTCCCTAGGAACACCAACATCGACACCATTCTCAATGATTTAAGATTAAAAAGACAATCAACACTGGCAAACGGACATTGTATGATTCACGCGATGAAAGGATCTCTAGGAAAACAAGCAGGACCTAACGATAAAAACATCTTAAAAGTGATAAAAACTAAAGCAATGGAGGGATCCTCCAATTACATAGAAGATTACGACGCCTTCATTGAGTATAAAAAAATGATAGGTTCCTTTCCGAGATAGAAAAGTATTATGAAAACAAAGAGTACAAAAGCAGTCTTGACGATCAAGTCCACACAGTACTCAGCAACGCACTCAAAATACAAATCACAATCTTAGATGAAACAAACCCGAACATTGAAACGAAAGCTGTAATTAAGCCGACCAATCGTATGAGTGATGAAGCTGCTCAATACTCAATATTTGTAGCCAAGAAAGAGGATCACTATAGTAGTCTTGCACCAGCCCACCCTCTGAAGCCACATTTCGAGCAACAAAATATTTCAGCGAAGCGAAACAAGCATGTGGAAACAAATGTGCAGTGTTCCAATAGGTATTCTCCTTTGCAAAACGACAATGATACATCCACATTCGAGGAAGAGATGTCTCAGCAGTCATCCCAAAGTGACACCAACTGTTCTGTGAGTAAAAAAAAAATGACTAGAGGCACAAACTGTTCAAGTTGGGAGCAGCAACTACCCCCAACAACCATGTCTGTAAATACCCATCAGAACCTAATTTATATCTTGATTAAACATATAAACGTTAGAACCTTGAGAACAAAGATGGATTACATCAAAATGATGATAAAGGAGGACTCAATTGACATTGTATGTCTGACTGAAACCTGGCTGGAATCTGACATTATCACTACCTTCATCGAGATTGATGTCTTCAATGTTAATAGAAAAGATAGAGAAAGGAAAGGAGGTGGAACCGTGATTTCTGTGCGAGAAGAATATACCTCTTGTCAAGGAATGCTTAGCGACAGCAATGAAGTTGATGACCTTTGGGTGAACATCCAGGTATAAAAAAAAACGTTTGTTGTTGGTACAAAACACCCAAAGCTAGTGTACAGTCTTTTCAATTCATCGAAAAAAGATTTCGAGAAGCTATCCGCTTAGGAAAGACGATGTACATTTTGGGAGATTTCAATCATGAGAAATGGAAATTAAAATCCAACAATGTGAAGCCGATTTAGACCGACTCGGGCTGCATCAGCTCATAAAAAATGCATCAAGAATTACTCCCGAATCAAACTGCATTGGATCTGCTCATAAGTAACAATCCGTCTTCCATTGTTACCACAGACGTGGAGCCCAATTCTTTCTCGGACCACTATGAAATAAACTGCACCATTAACATAAAAAAGAGAAGAAACAAGTCTACAAAATAACCTGTCGTACAAAAAGAAGTTACACCGCGAATAATTTCATAGCACAACTTGTGGCAAACGTCGTGACGATAAAACCAATATATAGCACAAATAACGTCACAGAGCAGGCCCAATTACACCCAGACTATCTTCTCACATATCTAAACACTGTGGTGCCAACGAAAACTAAAACAATGAAAAGCATGCCGGTTAAATGGAATACAGACGAGCTGTGAAACGAAGTTGCACTTAAAAATATCTCAAACGCAGAGCAAAACGAACCATCACTTGGTTACAATTATTTCGAATTCAAAATAGAACAGTCAGACGAGGAGTTAGAAAGGCAAAAATTAAAAACCATCACGAGGAACTAGATCAGTGCCAAAAAAAAACAAAAAAAACGTGGAATGTACTGAAAAGGATTGTTCCCAACAAAAAATGATCACCTAGCCTACCTATCCGAATACTCAAGCAGCTTCAGAGAAGTTTAACAACTACTTCGCTGGAGTTGAGAAGCAGGTTTTTGAAGAGGCAACCCAAGAAGCTTATCAAGGGTTACAGAGCGATGCAACAGATAAATGGAGTCCAAAAGTTTTCGATGGAGACAGCGACCAAGAAGCAAACGTTACATGGAACCAAAGCAAGTATCGCAACACGTAGTAAATTGAGCTGTATTTGCCTTGAGGAACACAAATTCTACGGGAATGGATGGTTTAGCCCTACAATATCTGAAAGACAGCCTTATAGTTACCTTGACTTATATCAGCACAGTTATTAATACCTCCATAGCAAGTGAAACTTTTCCAGAGATCTTGAAGCATGCAATCAAAGAAGCAATTCATAAATCTGGGTACAAGAATGAACCATTCCACTTTAGACTGATCAGTCTTGTGCCTGTCCTATCCAAGATTCTAGAGAAGATAATATCTAACCAATTGATTGATACCTCGAATCAAACAAGCTGTTCAATGACTGCCAGTATGCTTATCGGCGAAAATTGTCAACAAAAGACACACTTATGAGCATCACTGAAGACCTGTACAAAAACTTTGATAAGGGGCAGATATCTCTGCTGGTATTGCTAGACTTGTCGGAAGCATTCGACAGTGTAAGTCATACAATTCTTTTTGGCAAGCTCCGCAACATCGGAATAGACCCTACTTGGTTCGAAAGGTATCTGATGAATCGGCGACAATCAGTTAAACTCGATAACGCAACTATGTCAAATTCGGCCGCAGTTGCCTTTGGGGTCCCTCAAGGTTCGATACTTGGCTCTTTGTTTTTCATGTTTTTTGTAAATGACATCGACTGTAGAATACAAAAATTAATCAAGCGAAAATGGTAATGCATGCCGATGATGTTCAATTATTAATTTCCCGAACGCCGTCGGATCTGAATGCACTGAAAGACGACGCTGAGACAGCCGTAACTAATCTGAAATCTTGGTATGATAAAAATGGATTCAAGCTCAACTCTGAAAAAACAAAATGTATCTTGTTCGGCTCGAACTCAAAAATAAAAGCAGTTCCAATAAATTTCTCCATCAGGACAGGCAAATCTGACATTTCTGTTGAAGAAAAAGTTATAAGATCCAGATCTTTCCTCCAAACACCACGTAACTACTCTGTGTTCCAAGCTCAATGGAACGCTTTTGTTCACTAATCCAAGATTAGTGATTGTACACGCTTTAATATTTTTTTACATCAACTACTGTCTTTCAATTTGAAGGAAATGCATTAAAACTCAAAAAGAGAAAGTGCAACGTTGTATAAACTTCGCGGCAAGAATACCATGCGATGGTAACCACAGAAAATGACATCACGTAAGTCCTCTCCTCGATGAATTACAGTGGCTCAATAGTAGATAGAAGTACTGCGAGAACCGCTATCTAGAGTCACTTTTGGTGGGGCAGGGACGGGGTCAGCTGCGCAAAACGTGCAATCTAGAGTCAGTGGCGGAAGACGGATATGAGCCGGTTTGGCGCGTGAGTCTGCTAACGGATGACTCATTCGGACAGACGGATAGCTTTCGGAATATTCCTATTTACATATGGGTATTTGCATTTCAATACTGGGGTATCCTGTATGGCAACTTCGTTGCATGTCATTTTGTATTTATACATTTTCAATGCTGCTCCTCTGAATGTTTAGGATATTGACAACATACATTTATATGCTAATTTTTATTGATCATAAATCTAACAGTTTCATAATAATTTACGTAATGTATTAAAGGTTAATACTCCACACAGCTCCCGCTTGCACGAATGTTGATTTCCGGACACGTTCATGATGAATTTTTCAACCTTGGTAAATATTCTACGTCGTTCGTTGTTGGAGAACAGCTCGATTATCTTTTTGACGGGTACCGGGTACATTTTGACATAGATAATGGGCAAAAAAGATGAAGTAAGCTCCACAGACCAATGATTGAACACTTTGGATCGGTTTCTGTAGTACAAGTTGTATTTTTGCATGAGTATTATGATACGAAGGTATATTTCCTCCATATATTTTTGTATTAAGCCCAAGCGAATCAAAAAAGTAGTGTTTGCTTATGACTCTTATGATCCATTGACCCATTTTATTAGGATCGCTTTCGCTGTTAACGATCATGTACACGTTTAATTGATCCAAGGGCATTCTATTTTCAGCAAAACACCCTATAAATCCAGGTTTCATAATTGGATCGCTCTTGGAATGTGGTCAATTTGATTATTATCCATGTTTACTGTAGATAGTTGGGGAATACCCTCCTTGCCGAATTTAATTGGATGACACTGAGTGTATAACCTACTAGGAACACGATCTTATTCGTAATGGGTGGATTTTACCAATTCACTGTTATACGAATGTTTGCTCTTTTTAATAGATAAATGACATCTTCAGAGTCAGTTGGCTTTGTATCTATAACAAATATAGTTCTTCCTGCAGGGAAATTTTGTCGTGTGGTGAGATGAGAGCTGTTACGCGTCCCTAGAGCCGAAAGTGTTTGGTGGTACGCTTGGGCTCACACTCTGGGAAATGATGATCTAATGTTGGTAACGCAGTTTTCGTTTACATCGACGATAACGTTTGTGATGTTATTATGCTATGCTGGAAGTAATTTGGATACAATTTTATGCTCCGTTATGTGCAGCTCGATTAATGAGGAACAGGGCTAATTTATGTGGAACAACCCCGTTGAAGAGGGATTCAATGGAGATGGAATTTCGACCATTAGGAAACACGATTGTTTTGACAATAGGTCGATGTCATGTCATTGTTTTTTGATAGCGTTTTATTTAGAGCAAGCAAAGCTGTAGGGTATGGTTCAACCTTTTTACACCATAATTTGCATGAATCAACTAAATAAATGGATTGTTCGTTGTAATGTGTTAGAAGAACGCTACCATGTTTTGCCAGCTCCAAACGTATATTTACACTGACATTATCCAATAGATAACTATTGCTACAGAATACATCAAAGTTTAGTGGTCCCATCATATGTATACCATGCCGTACACTTTCTTGAATCCAAGTCTCATTTTCGTTTTGATTAGCAAAACTCGCTGCGACGATGGTATCTGGAATGGGTGTTTGCAATGATTTATACACCATATTCAATCCTTTATTATTTTGATCCGATCTCTTCATGGATGTATAGGCGTTGAGATTATTCAGTAGTCCTGTATAACTGTTTCCTTCACACTGAAAACCATTTAGGAATAAGGAGTGACTTTGAAACATACGATGAAAAAATCCGTCAACGAGTGTAATATTTGCAGCGGCGGCCAACGCGCTTCCATCTGCATTTCTAACACGGATTTTCACTTCTGCAGTTAACGAGCTCAAGTGGACCATTTCATTATCCGACACTGGAATATGAAATTCTATAAAGGAATCGGCAATTCTACCATCATACAGACTGCTGTTTGTACATAGATAATTTCTTTCAAATTTCGATTCGATACTTGATTCAATTTAAAATTTCTCGTTGATGGAGGGGAACATATCAATCACTCCCATTTCTTTGTTTTCCATAGGGGCTCCTAGCCCTGTCATGTTGAGAGATGATACAGAAGGTATGTTGTCGGTATAGAACCTTACCCGAAACTAACGTTATTGGTACATGAACAGTGGTATTTATTAGTAATTAGTATTAGTAAGTCCATCTTTCTTCCGTGGTTCTTCTTCGATTTACGATTTTTCGTTACTTTTCCTGTGATCCTACCTCCAACCATGGCTTTCTTCACAACATTCTTGAGTGTAGCGATATGGCTGGCAGCTGCTACCTGCAGCTGCCAGCCTTATCGGCAGCTGCAGGCAGTAATGCTTTTCGTAGAAAAGGCAATGTGCGTCTTACAAGACTTGGCTATGGTTGAGAAGAATCCGCTACTTCTCTGGTACGACATCGGACTTGTGAATCTGTCAATATCATGTGAACTTCCACCGCGTATTTTGTCTCGTTTCGCTAATAAAACTTTGTATTGTTTGTACGACGGATATGCTTATACCACCCTCATGATTGCTAAATACCAAATGACCTTTTTTATATCCATCGTTATATTGATAAGGCTCTAGCTTATTTTAAAATGCAATACGCATAGGCTCGATCCACCATCCTTGAATGGGATGATACCGCCAATACCATCTCGTAGATCGATGGAAATGAATAGGAGTTATTAATAGGAATAACATCATGAATATTTACTTGCTTGTCGCCCATAAAACTGCGTGAAATTATATCAGAGTAAACGTTTATGTAGCGTGCATTATCGTTCATAAAGGACATTTTTTGTTTACGGCACCTCGATCGACATTATATTTACAGATCGCTCCGCCCAATAATTTAGCCGATCTATCTTCGACAAAGTACCAATTCACCGTAGCTTCAGTATATTTGTTTTGCGATATGTTTTGTAGAATATAGGCATTGAACTTTATGCGTTGTATGAAATGATCATATTCAAACAATTTTCCTTCATCTCTAACGATTCGTTTCTTTAACAGACTTTTTCTGATATTGATTTCTAGCTCGGAGATGTTTTCTTCCAATGTATTGCCTGAGATGTTATCGCAAGGAACAAACAAAGCTTTTTCATGCCCGACTCGTTCATTTTTATCATTCAAATAGTCTACGTAGAATAAAATGTTGTATTGTATATCGTGCTTTTTTATCATGAACCAGTCATTATAGAATACTTCTACAAGTCCTACGCTTCACTCTCCCTGTAGTTGTATTCCTGGATAAATATTGTTAGTAAGACTTGAAAATGTTTTGTTTTGCTACAATTAGCTACTGCTTAGCGATGAGATATAGACAAAAAGTCCTCCGGTTTCTGCATCCTGTACTGGGTCCTACGTCATACTGACAACAAACCGCTTGTAGAGATCAAAATATACTCCAACTAGTAGGACAATGGAACATGTCCAACTTTATTCACATATATACAACATCTTAGGTAGATTTAGAGAATAAATCCTATAGACACGGATGTGCTCCCATCGCGACTACACTCGCCAAAGATGGTCTCACCCGGCTTACGCCTCTTCCATGTTAAATCCATGTTTACATCAACATCACACAAGACACATCTTTTCCTCTTTTTAGTGACGGTAGGGTTCCCCTTCGATGGATTTTTTGGGAATGTCTGGATAGCCCTAGGCAAGAATTGTGGAGGAGTCGATATAGTAACGTTTGTTTCCAAATTTACTGAGGCAATTTTTAACAGTGCGTACAGTTTGAAGCTGGCATGCTTGCGCGCAAATGTTGTGTATGGTCTCAAAGTGTATGTAGTTTTTTTGGTTATGGATGTCTCTGTATTGTTCATGTTTGATTTTGGCTTGTGTCTGGTAATCGCACCCTTAGCAGCTGATTTTGTGGCGTCAGACTCGAGCAACATGTTGTAACACTTTGGCTGCAAGCAAATGATCTCACTCGGGTAGTCATCGGATGTTTCGCTTTTCAGTTGTCCCAGCTGTCCTTTCTTGAATTCATCGGACAAGGGATAATTTTTATGATAGTTGGAGAAGTCCATGTATTCAGCCAGTGAAGCTTGTCGCATTTCCGCCTCAATGTCGGTCACGCCTTTGAACTGTGTAGCAGCAACGAGTCTGTGTCCGAGTAGATGAGGGAGACGTTGTCACCGTAGTGTGGTTTCAGTGTGTCATAGAAGAAGCTGTAGACTTTTGCTTCAGCCTTTTCAAGCACGTAGAATCCAACTTGCAGTGGGTGTACCATTCGGATATTTTTTTGCTTGAGGATCATGATGACTGTTTCGGGGCCGGTAACGTAGCAGTTTTTCAAGAGGGGATTGGCAGCATGTTTTCGGAACTCGTTGGAAGTGCACACGACCTTTGCCTCTAGACCTCTGTTGAGCGGATTGTACAGTAGCTTGCCGTATATACTATTTAAGAGTAGTTCATACAGGTACTTTTAAAAGGAGTTTGTAGACTCCTGACGTTTTTGGATATATTTCATGATAATCGACTTGAAGACATGTTCCTGCTAGTTACGGAAAATTCGATGAGCCTTGGTGACTTCCAATCCTTGCCTGATGAGTACTTGAAGAAGTTCCAGGGCCACGAGGTAGTCAGTTTGAGGTAGATGATTTGAAACTAGCTTACGATCTGTTCGTTTTTAGTTTTTGAGATGTTCCGAGACAGCCAAGAGAATTTTTGTGGAGGGCGAAATATCATCCAAGGTAACCTCTATGTGATGTAGTAGTAGAGGCAGCTCGTCTATTTTTTGGGCAACTTCATCACTGACTTGGGCATCGATACAGACAATGTAAGTATACTCGCCCAAACAGTCGGAGTTTACCAACTCGAACGCTTGAATTTCTTTGGGTGTGAGCTCGAGGATTTCGCCAATGATGAGGGGCTCACTCAATCATACACCATAAAGACTGTTGAAGTCCCACATTGCTGCTGAGAGTACAATTAGTTTAGGGTAATAGTCTTTGGAGCGGGGATTATTCATCTTGGTAAGACCTTTCGTCAACGTCACGAAACTAACTCGCGTATTTTTGACAGTCAAATTCAGGAGATCAACATGTTTGACCAGCTCCAGTTTCATCTTGCCTTCGTATAGGGCAGCTTGCATTGCAAAGCAAAGGCGCTCACAAAATGAACGGGATCTAGGGTGTGTTCGCGAGTCATGGTCTCCTTAAACTTTTGGAAGATTTCGGCCAGCAGCAGCGTGTCGATGAGCCGGTATATGATCATGTCGTCACGCAAAGTTTTGCAGTTGGCTGCCTGCCACATTTCAATAACTTCAGCATACTCAGAGTCCGATCTTCCTTTGCCTCGTAGTTGACTCCTAAAGGCTTGTTGCGATGAGATGTCAGTCTGGTCCAGCACAGAATTCAATGTAATGACTTCGTAGCAGAAATGTCCTTTTCGAGTGGCGAGGTCTAGAACCTTGCCACAGTAACCGAGACTTTTGAAATGGGATTTAAAGAGCGGCATGTCATGGCCACTATCTCTAAGATTTTTCGAGAGACTGTCTAAACTTGAATTGAGGAACGAGAACGAGTCGATGAACTTGACACCGTACTTGCTCGAGGCATCGTTCCAGGAGACAGAGATGCTGAACATTTTTCCTGACTGTTTTGGTAATACACGGATATTTGAAAAGTTGGTGCCATCCAATCTTCTTAATATATACCTCATGTCATAAGCCGATGCATTGTGAGCAATACATGGCATGAACCTGAGTTTCTCAGTGGTTCTGAAGTTGCAATTCGAACATAGACTGGCAATGTAGTTTCCTGTTATTACTTCTTTGTTGGGGCCGAAGCCCCCCCCCCCCACGTAGTGATTATTGGTGACGTACTCTTCTTCTACCATTTTCTCCAAGAGCGTCCCCGCAGTATTCATATGTTTTTCTTCCGCAATAATTTTTTTACGTCTTGTTTGGTGAGGACGGGGATGGGGTACAATGATAAGGTTGACATGTGATCATTATCATCCATCAACATATTCTTGACAATATGTGTCTCCATCTCCTCAAGGGGAACCGAAGTCGAATCGACTACTTTGTATACTACAATTTTCCCGTCTTTATCCACTAGAGTATTGATGTACATGCACAACTTGTGTATGTTGACAACATGTTTCCCCTCTTGGCTTGGCTCAAGCACAAATTCACAGTCATAATAACAAACAATAGGGTGTTCAATTGTTGCATGCATGGCTGAGAACTGGTACATTTCCCCTTCCTCAGGCATACTGATGTTTTGCAAGCCTGTACTGGACGAATACAATTTTATGTGTCCAGCCTTTTTGCTTTCGTTCATCCCTTGCATGCGGAAGGAGCAAAAAATGTTGTCTCGCAGTCTCGTATACATAAATGTACGCATAAATGTAGAGACACGCGGAATGAGCGCGACATAGTTGGCATCTAAGATTTGCACTAGATGGATCGTGAGCTCTTCACTGGCCTGGCCTCTAAACTACCTCTGTATATACTGACCAAACCATAACCTTCCTTCTCTTTTGTGAGCTGATAGAGTCTAATGTTAACTTCACTTCCCCTTTCTATGATTGGTAAACTTGCTAAAGCCACAGGTGTGTCCAAGGCACGTTTTTGCACGGGAGGTAAGTACGCTCCGATTCACGTCTTTTAATTGAGAGATTTGTATGTTGATTCAAGTGGAAATGGGTAATCATGTTGGTCATTAAACAATTATTGTTTTTGTCTTGATGTTGACTATATGATACCGGCCTGGACAATTTTGGGCCAAAGAACATGGTTCAGCATTTTTTTTGTTCCTTAAATCCCTGTCTTGTAGAATTTAAACTCCACACTAGTTACTGTAATAATGCTCCTGACACTACCTTTCCGCTACTGTTTTTCTAATTTATTCTATAAATCTACCCCAAGATCCCCAATCAATTCACTTATAAGCATGATTTTTATCAGCTGGATCGCTTATTTGTTTATCACCCAGTCCTTGTCATCTATAGATACATCCTCAACTTGTTTACCCATTTTAACCTTCACAGTGCATTGAAGTCTTAGGAATGTTCATAATTTAGATTCAGCATGTTCCACTAATTCATTGCATCCCAGTGTAATCATGAACGATGTGTTGACATGTTCAGTGTATGGAATGAATATTGATGTTGCGAGCTTATTCTCCAAAAAAAACTTCAGAGGTAGGCTGGTGAAATATAGCCTCACCCAACGGAGCCAATCCATCAGTAGCGGCGAAATGTCCAACAGGAGACGCTGCCAAGGACGGATCAGTAGGCTGAGTAACGGTCTGTTCAACTGGAGGCTGAACTCCGGGCAGTTCCGGAGCAGTAGACTGAGCGACGAATGGAGACAAGCCATCAGTAGCGACGACCTGTCTAACAGAAGACAGCGCCAAGGGTGCAGTAGGCTTAACTCCGCATTGTTCCGAAGACAGAACGGGGCCACCACCACAGGGTTGCGGGCTTGCGCTAGGGCTTGCGGACATTGCGAGGCTTGCGCTAGGGAATGCGGACATTGCGAGAATTGCGCTAGGTCATGCAAGGGGCGGACAGGAGAGGGATAAGGTACTCCCTACATCCTCCAACAACGGTATCTGATTCATTCTACAAAAATAAACAAAGTAGGTTAACAAAACAATTCAAGAAAAACAAAATTACAGAAAGATATCTCTACAATAAAACAAAATATATAGACATGTTACTTACATTTTCAAGGAAGGTGTGTCGTCGACGAGATCAAGAGCACAAATATTGTCTGAGCTGCAGCACTCGCCCGTGTATACATTAGTATACGATAACAAATCAATACGTGTTGCAACCTGTTTGCCTGCGTGCAGCGGTGGGGTACCGCTGAGGCGGTGGATACATACATCGTCAGCATATCGTCGAGTTAACATTTTCAAGATTGATCAATAAGACCGACATATGGAGCTAATGATCAATCGTGCAGTCACCTATAGTCGGGCTCTCCAGAGGTTTGCATTCATTGAAGCTGGAAATTTTGTGTGAACGATTCTACCAACATGTAAAAATTTTTTTTACATGAATTGACTTTTGCTCGGACGGAATTTATCGAGTGTGGAACTGAAGTGTAACTCTTGTATTCATAAACAGTTAATAAAAGCTGCACAAGTCTATAATTGTACTAAGTCCCGACTTTATAGTTGACTTCCTCAGTCATGAGGTTACGATGCTGGAACGTATTCACTCACTTGAGCTAATCTCGAAAGACAAGTCCCTAACGTACCAGACAGATAATTCGCCTTCTATGGTGAAGATGTTCTTGAAGGAAGATGTAATAATTTATTAAATAAAATGTAGAAGCAATATTTTTGTATTCACTAACCTTCGTAAGGCATCATGCCCGACTTTTAAAAATTCTCCTGATGGATGATAAGCTCGAGTCTGTTGCGGGTATGCTTGTGTCTGCATTGGTGCTCTCTGCCACGGTTGTCGAGGTTGCGGTTATGCTTGTGTCTGCATCGGTGGTCTCTGCCACGGTTGTCGAGGTTGCGGCCAGCGAGGTACATACAGCAGATAACGCTTGTAGTTTGGGTTACCGTACCTAGGATCACCCTGATACGGATGATTCGCTGGAGGGTACTGCGTCGGTCTGCACGTGAAAATTTATGTATTAAAAAAAAATAGCAATGATTATGCTCTAACATGGAAAGGTTTGATTACAATGTCCAAAAATATATCGACATTTTTCGTTGAACAAACCTTTTCATCCCTGAAGATCCGGATTGATCTGGTCCACGCCCGATCGAGTTGTTACCATGATCTGTTGAAAAAAAAATGATAATAGGTTAAATCAATTGCTGGAAAAAAAACGGAAACTATATTGGTTCATGTCGAAGATTGTGGCATGATCGATCTAACTTTGG
>SDVV010004173.1:0-20474 GCA_016164225.1 Gammarus roeselii
TCGTTCGTTCGTTGAGTTGAGAGCTCGCTTGCTCGTTGAGTTGAGAGCCCGTTCGTTCGTTGAGTTGAGAGCGCTTACGTTTATTCGCTGAGTTTAGAGTATTTCGTTAATCCAACAACTTTCCCAGTTACGAAAATTTGACCAAGAGAAATCCGGCTCCTCAGCGATGTTCATAAAGGGGGTGTACATCTGGGCGCGCATTAATGACATATTTCCGGTTTACAATTCAAATCAAATAATGTTTTGTTTGAATTCAATTCACTGGTTATGGACATGCTTCCTCGTATTCCCTACAACCAATTATATCAACGAAGATCAACGTCATTCGCTGAAGTGACGCTCAAGACTTGCATGGCAAGTGATCAGCGATTATTGACGTAGTGCCACCATATTTGAACCATCATTAACTCATGAGACCTGGTGAGGGAGTTCCAGCCAGTCCAATTGCACCGCTCTCCGTTCAAATGGAAAGGTTCAGTGATGCAGCTCATATGGTGAAATTTTGATATATCAAAAGAAAATGTAATCAGGCGAAACGTGATACGTATTTGCTCCTAGGGTTTGTATAGCCATGTTTGTCAATGAAAGAATTAGTCTTACGATGGGTGATCAACGTGGCATACTTACGTCCAAATTGAGAGTCAAAGTAGACTCCAGCTTGGTGCCTAAAATGGGCGAATACCAGAAGATGCCGCCAGCTCCGTCCAAAAGACATCCTAAGGAAATTCGACTGATCGTCGTAACTTGCTGTCCTGGACGTAACTTTGACCGGCCGTTTCTCCTGCGGTTTCTCCTTAATTTCAATATTATCATAGCTAAAGATATTGCAGAAATTTCGTGAATAATATTTGGGGGCTTCGACGACGTCTTCGTAAATTGGAGCAAAGTAGGGATAACGTTAGGGGGAAGGAGCCGGCGTGTTTTGGTCGTGGCGATTGGCTGAACAATCCCCTCAGCAGCTGCATGTGCGGGTATATATGTGATTAGGAACAGCGAACACATGCCATCCCCAATCTCTGAACTCCAAGCATTGCATGTTATAGCAATCGTCCATACCATAAAGGGAAAGGAACAGTGCAGTTGTGTTTAAGGTAATCTTGGTTTTTATGATACGTCCAAAAATGATGTTTCACTCATATACGGTCAGTAAGAAGAAGTTCGCATCATACCTAGATTTAGAGATATTTTAACTACAACGTCACAACAATTCATCTTTCCCTGCCACGTAGCTCGCAGCCCAGTTCTAGGCAACCATTATTTGAGATTGTTAGACTAGAACTCATCCACTTCTTGCTGGATATGGGACCAATTATTCAGGTCTCTGTTATAGGCATCTGAAAAGGATCGCGAATCCTTTTTTGTAATACAGTCAAACCACCGTGCATGATGCAATTTTTTATATTCCTGCCAACATTAGTGGTAAGATGATCGGTCAGATGTATAGTTGCTTTCGCTGCTTGTTGCTGAAATGTTTTCTAAAATGTAAAAAATATTATCGTAACTTGTATGTGTTCGAAACTTGTATGTGGCAAACAAACCTCACAGAAGATTGTTTGCCCTGCATCACCTACCATCCAACACTCGGCCTCTATCACAAGGTTTGCTTCCTTATTGCTGCTTCACTTGCCATCCAACACTCGCTATTATTGATATACTTCGAAAAATCTCGGTATTTTGATTTGCACATAGAAGACCACCGCACAAAAATGTTTTTTTTCTGACTATATATCAGCGAATAAAAATATACATGACGTTTGTTCACTAAATGTGCTTCCGCCGACCCGCTGTTCGGAAATATGCATTCTATTCGATTCAGAAAATGCGCATTCCGGAAGTGAGCATTCCGAAATTGTGCATTCTGAAAATGTCGATTCAGAAAGTGTGCAATCTGAAAGTGTGAATTCAGATAAAAATAGACTGGCTCATTATATGTGTGCATTAATTAGACCATCAACATTTATCCACTTAATAATGTGCAATGCTGGAAGGAAGAAGTTTGAATCCAGGAAACACCTTTCAGTGAGATAAATGATACATCAAACATACAAGTCTGATTTTCTTGATGGATATAAACTAACACATACCAATATATTTGTATTGCTGAGTCCTGCAAATTGAATAGGTTTTGCGTGCAGGATCATTTTTTATATCGTGTCTAACAATATGAATTATTAGGCTTATTAAAATAAGAAATTCGTGAAAGAAGCATTTCCATTTTTAGGTTAAGAATATCCTTAAGCTAAAGAATTATACCATCGACGATCAGAATTGATCAGCATGAACAACATCCGCAGAAACTTCGGTATGTTACAATGTTCATAATAAATGAACATGTGCTTTTGAGCGTCCTCAATCTTCTATTCAGACGAGGCAATTGAAGACCTTCTTCTTCCTTCTGAACATCCAGGCAATGCACACGTTTAATGCACGCTTTTCAATGTACATTTCATTAACTCCAGAGATGGTTAGTGCACAGGGAATGTACGTGCAACAAAAGACGAAAAGTTCGGGCTTACGGACATTCACAAGCGACGGTGAAGTAGGCATTGTAGTGCATGGTTATTTTTCTGAGGAAAGTGGTTCCTCAGAGCTACAGTCTTCCGCTCCCCTATGTTGAGTCCTATTTATCGATTCAACAGTCCTTCCTTCCTTCCTGGAAAATTCCCTTTCGTGAACCTATATATCATGTTTCCTCTATCCCTTTTCCCGTTTCTATTCCAATACAACAAGATATGTTCATATTCCCAAAAGTGTGATGAGGACGCCTCGTCGCGCCGAGCACAGTCCTGATGCAGTCCCTCGAAGTAGAATCATTACACATTGGAAGGGGAATTTTCCCTACGTTGTACTGCTTAGGGAATGACAATTCATACGTAATTGTTGAAAAGTATGTTAATGTCATGACGGTTGCTACACACCGGGCACCATATATTGATGTGCCGTCCGTAAGCAGATCAATGATAAATTGAAATGATGTTCTATCCCTTTTAATTCTACTATGCGAATGCTGCACATAAGAAGGGGAGCGTATCAAAAATATTTATCAAAATGAACCCTAGACGTAGCAAACCATGTGAGAAAGATGAAATTGCAATGTCTGGTCGAAAACATTCCTTCAATCGCAAGACAAATACCAGTTACGATACGATCACACATTTGCCAACCTAAAATATATCCGAGCAACATACACAATCGCACAGAGATCCGAAATGAAAAAAAAATACATTCCGTGTGTTATTGTTGTCGAGGTAATTAGTGTGCACAACCACAGTCGCAATTCTGAGCCCAGGAAGTGGTCTGTATGAACATGACCACTATTCACTCCTCTCGCCCAGTCTTAGTCGTGTTCGGGAACTTGCATCATTGTATAAATCACTCCAATAATAATGTTAATACCAAAATAGATCGTTCAGGAGCAAATCGGGATAATCAAATGACGGAAAGCTTGTTATTTAACAATTATGATCGTAACTGCATTTAACATAATGCAGTAAGTGGGCATTTTAACATTGCATTTATCAATTGTAAGATTCATCAATCAATGCATTTATCAATTGTAAACAATTATTTGATCTATGTAGAAATTGTACTTTGTCGTACAACGCTGCTGTAGACAACCGTTTAGATAAAGTTGTTATACAAAAAGTATTAAGAAAAAAAATCAGTTCATGCGTGTGTAGTTTGAGTACCAGAGCCTAGCTTCCACACTGACATTTGTCTTGTTTATTTTTGAACAGTTTCACTGACCATCAAGGAGTCTCAGTTAACAGGATCCTGATTGCTGCCACTTAATTACTGTGGCGATTTTTAAAAGGATAAATTATTGTTACTAAAATATTTGACAGTTAATTTCTCACTCTATCATTGATTATACTTGACCAGATATAATATGAGACACTGTTGAAAAATACTGTACGTAACTATACGTAGCATTTAACATGAGTCACATTGCAAAACCTTCATTGCCACTTTTTGGGAGTTTAAAGCATTAGAAGAACTACCACGATTTAAAGTAACTGTCGCGATCCAAGCTCTAGCCTGGTCCGTTCTAGACTGCAAGAACCAGCCAGCCACAGATAAGCCCGTGCTCTATACCATCTTCGAGGTGCTGGAAATTAATCAATCCAAGGCTCCCTACAGATCATTCTGATACGAACACTGTATTACATGGAGGCCGTTTGTGAAATAGGGGGCGTCGTCTCCGAAACCAAGATGGACGACAAATCAGTGGAACTGAAACAAGCCCCTGAGCAATATGAGAACAAAGTCATCTCGAGGGTTGATGATCCAGCAACAACTGGTGTGTCCGGTGCTGACAGCAAGCAACAACTGGCGCGACGGTGTTGGTAACCAGCAGCCTCTGTCGTGTTTTTCGTTGTTTGCAACCAGGATTCAACCGCATCGTCATTTGCGCCGCATCCTGTGTTATATCTTCAGAATATGAGGTCTCTGCCCACTTTATCACGCCATCTCGTGACGATACTGTACGAATAGCGTGGAGATAGTAGTGCCCTTGTTTTATCCCTAGAGTGAAGAGATATGAGGTGAAACGAGTCGTGAAGAGAGCAGAGATGGACATGGAAATTACGTAGGTGGGGTTGGAGGTTTTGCGAAACTTCACGATAATTCAAGAAAATATTCGGGAAAATAATGATGATGGTACTTTTGATTAAGATCTCATACAGACATTCATACATTTAGATGAAATCATTTCCATTATAATGGATTATAATTGAGCAAGAATAGAAAAATGTCGAATATCTATGCATATTATCAAACAATCGTAACAACTGAACACATATTGCATTAAATTGTTGATAACAATTTCATATTGACCGTAATCGGTATACAATATCACTCACATATTGGTCACAACATTTACGTTCACTGTTCAGGATTCACAGTAGGTCATATAATAGGTAATTTTTTGATGAAGGTTCAAAACTAAATAACCAATTGTACAATATCGCAAAACATACACACCTTTAAATCAACCATTGATGAACGTAACACGAAATTTAGACAATTCGGAAGCGGGATTCATAACAGAAATCGTATTCATATTACCTCAAATTTATGGATGCAGCGCGTGGAGAATATAACATGAGGGAACACGCGATCGGGTTGGAATAAAAAAAACAGAAATGCAAGGTTGTGTGTTATTGATACTAATCTGTTATTTTCTGCATGATAACACAAACGGATAAATTAAGGTGATGGTATGTAATAGGTGAAAGGTGCTACACGATACAAATAACCAGTTGTTGCTGATGGGTTGAAGATTTTGACAAGTATCGTAGACTGTTGAGTACGACTGAGTGTCTGACATCGCCATGGGTAGCAGTTTGTCAGGTGATTATTGTAGGGAGAAAATCTGCGGCCATTTCTATAAAGAGGAGGCACAGGATGCGGCTTGGGGGATGAAAAACAGAATAAGTTCCTGTTCTGGACAGCCTTGCGATGGAGGGCATTGTGGGGTTTGGAGCAACGGTAATCGAATGCTTAGTGAGGGTGCTAAATGTGTCCCTCGTGTCGGGTGTAGTGTCGATTGAATCGGTCAGTTTACGCAAGGTTTCGCATAAATAACGTCATGGTAAACAAAAATAATGTAGCATCTCTTAGGTTATTGTTGGTTGTGTGTGGTGAGTTGTTGTAATGAAGAGTGCTGTTTGAATGGATTAGAGAAAAGACAGTTGGGATGATCGGCAAAGGGCAGTGTGACTTTAGGAGTGGGAGAGGGCTTGTTGATCAGGTTTCTGCAGTGAGACTTTCTGTGCCTAGTATCTTGTGAAGTAAAATTTAGTGTTCTGGCCTTCATGGATCTGGAAATAACCTAAATGGGGTCGACCAGGGGGCGTATTGGAGAATGTTGCGGTTGTGTGGAGTGTGTGATAGTATGTTATTTGGGAGTCTGAGTTTCTAAATTGGAAGCCAAGCGTGATGCAGAGTAAAGGAAGCGAAGTCAGTAATTGATTCCCTGTAAAAGTGACACTAACACAGCGACACATTGTGTTCCCTTGGCTGTGCAATGTAGATGGACGCCATTGAATTGTTTCGAGGATTTTAATTGATGGGACCAAATGAACGGAGTTTGCAATCGAATCAGTCTCTCTTTTAGTATAATGCTTCAATGATGGCAAATACGGAGAAGAAGTTGTGTAGTATGGTGTTGGTGATCGGTTGGTGTGTGAGAAATCAGGAAGAGGCGAGTAAATGCAGGTAAGAGTAAAGTAACGAACAGTTTCAGCTGTGATGATGCGACCGGAATCGTATAGCCCATTCTGAATTGAGAATTGCTGGACAAAGTTCACTTGTTACAGTAGCTATAAGGCTTAGTGATACTCATACAGAATAAACGATGTCTGATCTTCCGTGGTATCAGATTCTAGGATTGATCCACAAAAAACATTGTATTGGGCAAGATACAGTGGTTTACGTTTAGGCCACATCCTATTCATCTAAAATCAAGAATCTTCTCTGTCACCTACCCTCATCAATATGGATATAGTGTGATGAAGCGGCTCAGCGCCTGACCAAAGGAGATCTCAGTCGAGCTGTTGAGATTTTCCACGGTATATCAAAACTTTGTGTCAGCAATTTGGAAGCTCATTTCGAAGCCGATTCGTAGTGTCAAGCAGGTTTTTATTATAACATAAAATTTAAGATCAGCATCTTTTACTCTCTACCCGGAATGAAAAGTGATGGATGTTAATTTTTTATGTTTTCAACCTATGTTCAAAAATAAACACTTTTCCACAGACCACTACCTCATTTCATTCAGTTCAAACCAAAAAAGTCGGCTTATCAGATTTGTTCGTGTGTCTGTCAGATAAATGATAATTCAATTGCAAGTCTCCAACTGCTCATTTTCACAGATGGTATTTATTTATTTGTTTGAATAATTACAAGCAATAACCTTAGGAAATATTGATTGCTCGAGAAAATAGTATAATATAAGAATGGTACAGAGCGTAGGACGAAGAATGTTTGAACATGTTGTATTTGTGTCGATCGGGCGAAATATGTTCTTCAAGCAAAACAAATATACTGGGCATGTGATTTATAGATGCTCTCACAAATGTCCAAATTGTTTCTTTAATAAAATAAATACTTGAAAAGATTTTAGTTTTCTCTGACTCGAAAAGTTCAATGAAATTAACGATCAGTGGTTGAAGTTATATTTTTTTGAATTTCCAGCTGTTCTAACATTGATCACGAGCTTTGAAACAGTATACCGTGGTATTCGAAACATAAATGTATGACAACTACCTGGAACGCTGTTGAGGAGTATATTTTTCATCATCGATAACTTCATCAGTTAAAATTCACATAACTTTCTCTGCATATCCTTTTTTTTATTCTTCTTCCCAAATTGAATGCAATGGGGTCGAACTACACCAGTGAATATAAAATGTCACTGCAGATATTTTTTCATGTGGTGGACTAACACATGGCAAAATACGTCCCCGAGGGTATGAAGAGGAGAGACATCAGTACCAAGAAAGCGAGACAGTCCCCGAGGCTATGAAGAGGAGAGACATCAGTGCCAAGAAAAGGAGACAGTCCCCGAGGCTATGAAGAGGAGAAACATCAGTGCCAAGAAAGCGAGACAGTGTGAAATGAAGAGGCGTGAGTGGGCAGTGATTGTAAATGGATGAATTTGACGCGGCTCTGATACGCTCTTCCGCCCTTGCCTGTCTCGGTGAGAAACTGGATGGACGATGGTGGTGGAGGACTGGCATCTGACGCGACATGGGTAAACCATTGAAAGCTGTCGGGTCCTGCTGCTGACAGAATCAATGACTACACTCCGGAGCCATTTAGTGTATTATGGGAGAGTGACAGATCCCTTTAACGCAAGAGGGACAAGTTTTGGGTATATTTATGAGTGAACAAGAGGAATGGAGGGACGTTTTGCTGTTGAGAGATCAATTTATCATGTTGAGATTTGAGTGTGGATTAAGTAAAAACACGGCTTCCAAGGAGATTTCACTGCACGATATTTTTTAAATATCTCTATCCATAGCAATTCATAATATAAAATCGTTACTATTATATTGATGCACTTGAATTAGTTGATACGAATGCCATACATGCAACAATGTGTCCGTTACCGGATTTATTTGGAATTTCAATCTTTTTTGGCAAACAGCTCTGTGTGATGAAAAAATAGCATGGCACTGAAATATAATGTGAGGAATTATGAGAAACATATCCCTCTATTCACTGAATGATTAGAAGATAAAAAAAAAATCATAATGTTTCCGTTACCGGATTTATTTGAATTGCAATATTTCTTAGCAAGCAGCTCTGTGTGATCAAAAATAGCATGACGCTGAAATAAGATAGAAGGAAATATGAGAAACATATTAAAAAATAACTTATATGCGTATATTTTACGGTCAGGCCTCACTCCAGTCATTTTCCGACTATAAATCTAATGCACTTCTTGCAAGAACCTGCAGATATTTAATGGAAACGACGATCGGTTATGAATAAATTTTCGATAATCACTCAAGTTGTCGACGTGCAGCAATTTGCTCCCCAAGGAGTTCTAAGAGTCAATTCAAAGGAGAGTCAATACTGCATTCGACGGCTCACGTTAACATGAGCAGGTCAACACAAACAATCCGGCGCAAGTCAGGGGGGGTAAATGAGACCGGCGTCATCAGCTGATTAAGAGACGACGCGAGCCTCAACGCGACTCGTCGCAAGCTCAACCGCAGAGCAAGCATTTGCTGAAGGGTTTCTGTCCAGGGACGAGGGATTTACACCAGACATGTTTAACGATTTTTAATGTATTATAGTAACAAAAATAGTTATAAATGCTGCCCTAATCTTTGAGCCTAGTGTACGATTAAGGTAAGGGTTGAGGAGAAACCCAAAGGCTCACTGCGGGCCGCCTATAAGTAAACTGGGCACAGTAATACGCTCTTTTTGAATTCTGTTGTACACCGTGAGGTCTCTGTTTGACCTATTGATCGATTATCTAGTTAGCGTATGAGCTTTTCTGGACTATTCCACCTTGAGATTAGATTAGAGGCTCATTTCCAATGGAGCAGAGACTTGGGTCAGAGCAAACTCACCCTAAAATATTCGATTCTGGTAGGCTCGACCACCTTTGTAAGCGAGAAAAACAACACCACCAAAATCAGAAATCTTTAGGAATTTCCGCCATTGCAAATACGCAAGCTGGCGCAAACAGGAATAATAATTCGACAATACGAACCACCGTTTCCAATCATTTGGGACTTTCAGTCGTAGTATACTAGAAGTTACGCACTAGAGTGCGCAGAGGTAGTGTACTCGAACAGAATACAAGGCGCATAGCTACATGGATTTAGTCAATTTTACCACTCAAACAAAGAAAAAGGTTTTCAGTTGCGCGAATAAGTCACTATCAAAACTTATATGTGGCTCCTGAAATCACTCTAGCACACATAGATTAGAGAAACAAAGAACTTTACACGCGTTTGAAAATACATTTCTACTCCATTACATTGAATAATTTTAGCGCGCAGATTCCCGCATCATTAAACTTAAAAAAATGGAAATAATGGGGACAGAGGTTTTCGAGCTCCAAGAGATCTCATGGAGATCCCAAACAGTCCCAATGGGGTCCCAGAGGGTTGCAGGAGTACATCAGAAGACATCGCATCTCGCTTTAGGATGGCGACATCACATCTCTTAGCTAAATGATACCGAAGCACATCAAAACACATTAATAATCCATCGCTAATAACCTATCTAATACACATCCACTACCGCACAACAAGTGAACAGCAGAGATGCGAAGCATTTGACAGCACTACGCCTTCATAATGCTATTTCGCGAAGTTGCTCATCAGTCACAAACCGACTAACTTAAAAACGATGCTTCCAAGATTTTTTGACACATCGATCATGATCCTCAACCGTGAAAAGGCTCACTAAAGAGCAAAGACCCGCACCTCCATGGAACTCAATTCCTACAAATGACGTGCGCACCGAGCGATCGTCTGACGTACGCCTAAGCAGGCACTACACGTCCCGGTCAAGACACCGGCAGCCAATGGAAACATACCAGTCAGCACATCCCCTCACAGGCCGCGCCGTAACCACTGTATTGCGTCCGGAAACCTTCTATGGTAGAAATGGTCGCAAATATACAATTACGAGTCTTAATTGCTCGTTAGTTGTGGTTTCACTCCTCCGGCTGCAGAAAATCGACAGTGCGTTCAACAGAACCCACAATTCCTCAATTTCAGTCCATTAGAAATAGACTTTCGGGCGTGGACGAGAATTTTACAGGGCTTCATTGAATGCTGCTTCTATATTTGATTTCAAACCGCCTATTAAAATTCGACAGGGTCTAGTTGTTTGTTAGTTTAAGGTTTCAAAATGTTGTTAGAATATAATTGTTCACTTCAGATTGAGCCATACGAGATCTCCGTAACTTTATTCTCTGAAATGTCGACAAGATACATTCTTCTGTGTTAATTATGAATTGTTTCCATTCATATTCTCACTTAGGACACTTGTAGCGACAATTTTTAATACGTTTTTCTGTGTTGTGCGCGATATAGAATGTAACAATGAGGAAAGGCTCGCATTTCCTGACGTATCTAACTTGCATTTAATATGCTTTTCCATCGACGATAAAACTTTACTTCACCGTTCATTGTTATTTAAACTGCCATGGTGTTTTTATACCTTAAAGGGCACAAGAAGAGTGCTCAAGTTACTCTCGATTGAAACAGCTTGGCATTCCTCAGTCTAACTGCAACGCGGAATGGAATAATTTCATTTATACTTCATTCCTGTTATTGATTAGGTTTTTTAAATGTGTCCTAATTTGTTAATCCCTATTTTCATTAATAGGTCCGTTTAATGATTACATTTTTGTTTTCACTCTATGTGCTTACACATTCCAAAAAAGACACGGACCAATTACCAAATGATTTAATTGGAGTTATAATAATATAAACAAAAATTGTTTTCAGGACATACAAACCTATATAATGGTATTGTCATAAACCATCTGGTAAATACCGCTGAATTATTTTGTTCAGTTTGATCTTTGTTTAGCTATACGATCTTTTTAAATACAGTCTGATGTCGTCAAATCGATGAATGCTCTGTTTTTGTCGATAATGCTTGCGCTATCGATTATCGTATTTGCTTTTGGGCGGTTATCGTCGATTCGCAGGTTATCGTTGGATGCAAAACGATATTCGACGATATACTCTTACCGTCGGTTGACCGACGGTGAAACAGAAAACGGACGGTTAGCACATGACCGCCTGACGATAATGCCTGACTGGATATGACCACAATATTCTTTAATTTGAATACCCTCTACTTCTCTGCTTCTTTCTGTTTCAACGCCGTCCTCTTCTCCTACCGACACCTATTGATGAGTCAGCTAACTATAAATACTCATGGCCTGAATCTCTACTACCGACGCCTAGTCACGACTTTTCCATCAACAAAAATCTTTCATTGCCTGCGCCACTCCTACCAACAAATAATCACGAGACTGCTAACACAGAGACTCGTGGACTTCGCCTCTACTACCGACACCCGATTCCAAATCCGACAGCTACACACTGAGTGTGTTTAGCTGTCGAATTACTCACACCGTTCCTTTTACGACCAACGTGGTCGTAAAAATACAACTGACGAACAGCCAACAAGATGACGATCGCCGCTCTTTCAGTACTATGATCCAACATACAGCAGCAACCCTCTAGGCAAACAGTAAGGCGAGGAACATGCGCACGGAAAGCTCTATCTCCATTCAAAATGGCCCCGCTAACGCGCCTACCACCAATGTCACATCATTCTAATTTACTCACTCGACACACATATCGTCTATACAGTGTCCCTCGTTACATGGCGCTCCATCCTTACTCCAAGCCCATGAGATCAAACCAAGCTATTTGAACTAAAACGTTACAAGAAACCTTGCAATCGCTTGGAGACACATCAAATTAAACCCCTATCACCCCAACGATGCGCTCAACCCAACAGCAAGGTCTGTACACACTGAATGAAATATTAGTCACTCAATCATGCACCATGTCATTCCAACCGGGGCTTGCGTACTAAACCAAGCCCCAGGGTGCCCCAACCCTACGTTCTATTCATAGCCTGTGCTATTGTACACCACACTAATCGTCGGCACTCCAATCCTATCCGCTCTCTACTCGCTACCTATGCCACTGCATACTTTATTTTTCATAGCCTACGCCAAACCAACCCCGATCAATGTCGATGCCCAGCACAATAAACCTCTTGCACGTCAACCGTACGCTCCTCCCATCCGCAGAAACATCTTCACCGCTGTCCACAAAATAATCTCCATACACCCCAGGCCTACTCAGCTTTTATGTCACTGAACACCAAATCATACCCTCTATACACCAAATTATACCCTCTTGGTGTGAAGAGGTACCCTACATGCCTCTGCGCACCTAACTAAACACCTTGCACCCCAACCCTACGCTCCACTTCTCGTCCACGTCACTGTACACCGAACTATACTCCTTGATCTCTGACCCTTCTCTCCACTTATTTCCCATGACAGTGCTCACCAAACTAAACGTTTAGCGTCACTACCTGAGGCCATACCCATCACCGTCAACGTCATTGCAAACCACGCTAAGCCTCTAGCTCTAAAACTCTGCTCCACCAATCATCAATTTTCTTGAACACAATACGAAATCGTTTGCCCAACGAACCTATGCCCTAATAATTGCTCATGTCACTATACATCAAACTAAACACCATGCACCTCAACCCTACGCTCCACCGTTCATCCATGCAACTGCACTCGAAACGTTCCACTCCTCTCTCATGCAGTGCAGCCAACGGAACCATTATAAGCCCGAACCCAACGCTTCACACTTCGTTCATGTTGTGACACGCCGAAGTCAACCATTTGAACAACACAAGCATCATGCTCTACCATTTGCCCCAACCGTGACACACATACGAAGACAGCTTGCCCCTACCTTTACCATGAACCGTCTGTCTCTGCCGGGGTATTTCAATTAGACGCCTATGCTCTCCAACACTGTACTAATCATCCGGGAAATACTTGCAAGCGACGCCTATGCCCCATCCACAAGCCAACCACTCACTCACACACCCTCTAACAGTACTCATAGTATTTGTCAGTCTTTTTCCAGACATAGGAAACGTTTTCTCACATAATCGAATATATGTAGAAGACAATATTATCACTTACCATCATGATGCCCTACGTTCACATTCCAATCACCATCTTGCGCCGCAACACAGCTGACCATCGGGCCCACAAAAATATAGCAACAATTTCTAAAACTACTCTCATTTCAACTCAGATGAACCATAATTCCAGACAGCTCAACATATAATGCCTAGCATCCCTGCTCTTCATTCCACAATGGTTGGACAAGTACGTAAATTCAAGTGGGAAACCCGCAACAGTGACAACGCCTCCAAAACTCCCACGACGACTGGAGATGTCAGGGGCGAGTGGCGAAACAGTCACTGTTCTATGCGCTCAGCCAATCAGGTAGGCGTACTTACTAGAGGCTTTGGAATCAGACAACTTCCATGTATCACGAATGCAAATACACATTAACATAGAGACATGCCAGATATACCCCACAATATGACCATGCGAAAATCAGTAATCATGAGATAGAGTCAAAAGAAAGCGCTGAAGATTGCCCCTTCCAAGATTCTATTGCATCAAGCTATAGAATCTTGGAAGGGGTGAATCGAATGCAGATCAAATCTACACATCAGCTTGTTGATCAAGAAAGCTGAATGGGAGCTATATAAAATCTTTCATAACTAGATAGCTTCATTAAAATAGAATATTGATCTATTAAGTAAATCACAAATAATAAATCACAATAATTCATGATTCATAATGTGAGTTTACTTAAAGAATAGACTAGAATAATAAAAATGTTTTGAGATGGAAACGAAGACTACGATGATTGGATTACCGTTCATTTCCGGTATTCTAAATTTTTCATTGTCGGAGGCCCTTATAGACCACTCCATGCCAATATTCAATTTTTCAAAAACATAACATTTAAAATCCAAGGAAAAGCTAGTGCAAAGAATAATTTATACAAAAATTTTGATGACAACCAATTGGAACTCAATATATTAGGCTTTATGATCTGCATATTAAAGTTTGTGCACTCATTGAGACACCAACCAGAATCAGAATTGACGGTATTTGCTCACTTTTAGATCTGATAAATATGAACATTCTATAGGGTGTTCCTGGTGCAAGTGTCTGTACCTCTGCTGCAATATATTAGGGTTACTCGGAAGATTCGACCAAATTAAAGCTGAGGAACAAAGTTTTACTGTTTAACAACATACGTAATACCAACGATGTAAATGTGCAATCCGCCTATTCCAGAGATGTTTTTTAAATGCTCTCCAAAGAGTAGCATCAATAGTATCGAAGAAATGAACTCGCTCCCCAATCAGTTGCATAACCCTAAACTTTATCATGACATGCACAACCTAAACATTCTGCATGTTGCTCTTTATATTGTTGATATCATTAAAAAAACACCAATTTACATGGGCTTAGCTAATTAATAATTGCACGAGAAGTTTTAATTGCAGCGGACACAAAGCTGAACTCGGAATGGAAAAAAATATCCCTTAGCATCGACGGAAACATAGTTCCCTACAGCAACCGAGATATCGAGCTGCTAAGAAATACAGATGAATTTGCTTAAATCTGCCATGATTTCTGCGCCAATGTTGGAAAAAATACATGTGGGAAGAGATGGGTGAACGTGGTAGGGTACCATAAGACATAAATCAGACCTGGGAAAGAGAAGATTCAACTTCAGAACTTGCTATCTTGCTATCAAAAGGCAACCTAACTTGAACCAATATTCCTGTTGTTGTCTTCTTACACTTGGAAACAGTTGTAAACTGCATGGTCACTTTGGTGCTGTAGATTCTTTTTTGTTATGTTTAATTTACTCGGAGGTGGATAAGGTTCCGTTCGGCTTTGGAAACTATCATGTGGAATTATAATCCAATTGAAGATAGCTAGCTTGACCTCTAGCAGTTTTTATCGATTCAATTTTGCTGTATTTAATTTTTCTCTGCGTTAACCCATTGAGAAACAACAACAAAAACAACCGTTCTATGTTTTTCGGTATTTCCGAAGATCGCACCGAAATTAAAATCCCTGTAAATGAAAACGATATTTACAGCATTTTAAGGGTATTCGGAATGAAAAAATATGGGTTATGTTGTCAAAACTTGTACAAATGAAATCACAAGATGACGGTCAAAGATTTGCGCAACCCAATTAAGTCAGAACATGTTTCAGTATTTTTCTACAGCCCATTCCAGTTCGGTTTTGCTATTTCCTCGTGGCTATCTTGATCACTTTTTATATATTCCTTTCACTTCAAAGTGTTCCACGTTGCGTTTTGTTTTATTGGACAATCATTATTTTTTTCAATTTGCAAATACTAAATTTCTCTACAGTCATGTAGCCCGGGGCGTTAGAATCTTGCTATCGTATCCACCGCCTGTCGTAGAAGGCGACTAACAGGGTGACCCGTAGGGAGCCCATCGTTCGCGCTAAAATTATTTCCGCAAACCCGCACTATCGCCACTTCAATTCACCTCACTGTCATGGCCGGACACTTCCATACCCACAAAAAATCTTTCATCGGGTCGCTATCCCTGGCGCTATATTCTTTTATAGCTAACGTCAGATCAGCCCCTTTCATCTCCGCCAACTGCCTTATCTGCCACAAGTTGTTCCGACTACCGACTTACGGTACCATTTTTTAATAGCGAACATTCATAGCGTTCCTCAGTCACACCAGCCACTGTCATATCTGCCAGTGACATTCTGCCTAAACTCTGTTTCAGCCCACGTCATAATCAGCCACGAGGCGTACCATTTTACTGGTTATCACTAAAATGAAACTTTTCTTACCCAACCTAACCTAACCTAGAGTACGTGTTTCTAACCCTCGGGGCAAAGGTACGTATTTTGTAACCCGCAGGGCAAATATACGTATTTTTCTAGGGTACGTAATACCGTTTTTTAACGTTTTATAATTGAAGTTTCTTTAAAGTGATAACCGGTAGGTTGGTACGCCTGTTTAGGTGTAAAGACAGTGGCAGATATGACAGTGGCAGATTTTGAAGTGACGGAAAATGAGCGGGGGCTAAAACATCGTGTAGGTCGAAAGCACGTGTGATGAAAGATTTTTAGCGATTATGACAGTGCATGGTCATGGCAATGAGGTGAAGTGAAGTGGCAATAGCGCGCATGTGCGGAAATAATTGTAGCGCGAACGCTGGACTCCCCTTTCATTACACGTGCTCTCGACCTAAACGATGCTTCCACCCACACGCATTTTCCGCCACTTCAAAATCTGCCACTGTCATATCTACCACTGTCTCTACACCTAAACAGGCGTCCCATCCTACTGGTTATCACTTTAATGAAACTTCAATAAAAAAAGTTAAAAAACGGCATTACGTACCCTTGAACAATACGTTTGTTTGCCCCGCGGGTTAGAAATAGGAAATGTTTCCTTAAAAAGAAAACCAGTAAAATGGTACGACTGGTGACTGATTCTGACGTGGGCTGAAACAGAGCTTAGGCAGAATGTCAGTGGCAGATATGACAGTGACTGGTGTGACTGAGGAACGCTATGAATGTTCTCTGTTAAAGAATGGTACCGAAGGTAGGTAGTTGGAACAGCTTGTGGCTGATAAGGCAGTTGGCGGAGATGAAAGGGGCTGATCTGACGTTAGCTATAAAAGAATTTAGCGCAAGGGATAGCGACCCGCCCCGTATGCGGGAGTAGAATCGTGCTACCGTAACCACTGCGTGTCGCAAAAAGCGACTAAAAGGGGCGGGACGAAGGGGCAAGGAATCTCTTTCTCTGTATGACCCTTTCTTAAAGACGGCAAGACGAGCGGGGGAGGAGAGGCTCACGCTTCTCCGAACCCTATTGTTAGGGTCGCTGAGTGTGCGTGACTGTAGTCCGAATGAGGTAAAGAAGATAGAGATTGGTGAGATGTTTGTGAGGAGGAAGTTTGATGTGCTGGCGCTGAGTGATCGAAATTGAAAGATAAAGGCGAATGGGAGTTTGGTGTGGTAAGTGGAAGAAATTCTGGTGTGGAGGGAGTTTGGGCACGAGGAGGTTTGGTCTTGATATTGAGTGATCGGTTGCCTAGTAGCGTTACCAAATGGAAGGAGGTGCCCTCAAAATTGATGTGAGTGAAAGTTATTTAGGCTTAGAAAGGCGGGCATTTGTGAGTGATTATGGAACTGGCAGCGAGAGGAGTGAAGAGGAAAGGGAGCAATTCTTGACTTACCTGAGTGACCATATTGATAGTTTTGGAGATCAATTCAATGTAGTTGTACGGGGTGCCCTTAATGCGAGAGTTGAAAATGTAGTCGCGGAGAATGTGATAGGAAGTTATAGCGTTCGCGGTTGAAATGACAGTGGGGAAAATCTGTGTATGGAGGAGTTAGTGGTCGGGAGCAGTTTGTTCAAGAAGCGAGATATCCACATGTACACATGGGTGAGGATGGCCCGTGGTACTGTTGTGGAGAGAGCGTGGATGGATTTTGTGCTGATATCGAGAAGAGTGGTGGGGAGGCTGTTGTATGTGCGGGTGTTGAGAGGGGAGGGTGGAGGAGTGTCTGACAATCTGCTGGTGGAAATTCGATTAAGAGTGAAGCAGAGGTGTAAAGGGCAACACAAGAGTAGGAGGATGAAGAGAGGTAGTGGAAGTAAATGAACTGAATGTGAGAAGTAGAGCTGAGGAGTTCCAGCAGTCGTTGAGAGAAGAAAATGACAACGGGAGAGGACAGAACCTGAGAGATGTGGATGAAGAATGGGAGACGTTAAGATATGCGTTGCTGAGATGTGCGAAGAATGTGTGTGGTGCTCGCCGTGTGGGCGGGTGCATAAGGAAAGTTGTGAGTGGTGAAACGAGGAGGTCAAACTGGCGGTGGTACGGAAAAAGAGGAGCGTTTGTGGAGTTGTTGCAAGTCTAGTCGGTGGTGTCTTATGAAAGCTATGAAGAGAGGATGAACGAGATGAAGCGAGTGGTGAGGGAAACGAAAAGAGACGCTAATGCAAGGTGGGGCAGACGGTTTTGCCAGAATTTTGAGGAGAACAAAAAGATGTTCTGGAAAGAGGTGCAGAGGGTGTGAATGGGAGAGACCGGGAATGAGTAAGTGGTGAGAGATGAAAACGGCCAGTTGTTGTTGGAAAGTGGTGATGTACGGAAGAGGTGGGCCGAGTTTTTTGATGAGTTGTTTAATGTCGAGGATGACAGAGAGGCTGACATTGTTGCTGTGGGTGGTATTGCTCGGACGTCAGTTTTGGGAGAAAGACTTTTGACGGACATTACCAGAGAAGAGGTGCATGAGGCGGTGGAGGTGATGCAAGCAGGGAAAGCCCTTGGTATAGATGGGTTGCGACTGAATGCCTGGAAAAAGGTGGAGTAATGATTGTCGAATGGTTGGTAAGGCTTCTCAACTTGTGTTATGTGACAGGCGTAGTACCGATTGAGTGGCGCATCGCCTGCATTGTTCCGCTGTATAAGGGCAACGGAGATGAAGATTAATGCTGCAACTCTAGAGGTATCACTCTGCTACGTATGGTTGGTAAGTTGTACGGGAGAGTGCTGATCGAAAGGATTAGAGATCGTACGGACTGCGCAATTGGATAGGAACAATGTGGCTTTAGGAGTGGTAGAGGATGTGATGATAAGATTTTTGCAGTGAGACAGGTCAGTGAGAAGTACCGTGCAAAGGGAAAGGATGTGTTCTAAGCCTTCATGGATCAGGAAAAGGCATACACCAAGTTTGGCAGGGAAGCGCTGTGGAGGGTGTGGCGTTTGCATGGAGTGGGCGGACATCTGTGGGAAGCGGTGCAGGGTTTATATGTTGGCAGCCGAGCATGTGTCAGAGTGGGAAGCGAGGTGAGTGATTGGTTCACAGTGAAAATGAGACTGAGACAAGGCGGCGTGATGCCTCCCTGGCTGTTCAATTTCTAAATGGATGAAGTGGTCAGGGAGGTGAACGCTTGTGTGCTGGGTCGTGGCTTGGAGCTGTTGGAAGCGAAGGGGCGGAGTGGGCAGTTGAGCCAGTATCTATTTGCGGATGATACGGCCCTGGTAGCAGATGCACAGGAGAAGCTAGGATGGTGTCTGAGCATGGTAGAGTGTGTGAGAGGAGGAAACTTCGAGTGAACGTGGGTAAAAGTAAAGTAATAAGATGCTCGAGGACTGTCGATGCGAGCAAAATTAGTGTCCCCCTAAATGGAGAGCCTTCGGATGAAGTTCAGTGTTTTAAGTATCTGGGCTCCCATGTAGAGATGACTGAACTAGTGGAAACTGAAGTGGAGCCGCGAGTGAAAGAGGGTTGTAAAGTGTTGGGTGCACTGAAGAGTGTAATGAGCTGTAGGACGTTGGGGCTGGAAGCAAAGAGAGGGCTGTATGAGGATGTTGTTGTCCCAACTGTGCACTACGGAGCTGAGACTTGGGGCGTGAGAGCAGAGGGAAGAAGAAGTTTGAATGTTTTCGAGATGAAATGTCTGAGGAGCTTGGCTGGAGTACCTAACTCTGAGAAACCGGATCACCAACGACGTGGTTCGAATCAGAACGATGATAGAGAAGAAGTAGGATCACAGAGTGAATTCGCGTGTTCTGAGATGGATCGGGTCCATGGTGAGGATGGATGAAAGAAGATTGGTTAGAAGGGTGATGGATGCGGAGGCGAGTGGTCGCAGGCATAGAGGTAGATCTAAGATTGGGTGGATGGATGATGTGAAGCAGACGTTAGGAACGAGTGACTTGAATGTGGAAAAAGCAAGAGAGCGTGCAATGAACAGGCGTGTGTGAAGAGTGGTTGTGAATGGTTTATTTTGACGCTGCTCTGTTGTGCTTTCCTACCTTTAGCATCACGTTGTCGGGATGGTTGTGGGTGGGGGTAGGGGGCGGTCATCATTACGCGTCAGGAGTGAACCAGTGAAAACTCTCGGGCCCTGCTGCTGACAACGGATCCTCGGACAGCACTTGTGACCCAGAGTGTGTGTTGCGGGTTTACCGACCGGACCCTTTAGCACAAAAGGGCTAAGTTGTTTGCGTGTGAGCGTATGAGGGTGTGAGGTGCGCCTTGACGTCGGCCACCCTCTTTCTGGGGGGATGTGGCCTATTTTCTGTGTGTCTAACTGTTAAGATCGAATCTGAGAAGGGTATATTTAATCTTTCCTGATGTGGTTGTTCGGTTTTCCGATCATCCGATGGAATTTCCACAAAATTAATGTTACTATGCATTTGCGAAACTCTTCAGTAAACATATCCATCAACCAATTTTACCCCCTAGCAACCTGATCTTCCGGCTTGAGCTTCATACTATAAGTCACAAGCGTTACTATGTCTTGAAACGAAAATAGTAAAATTAAAGTTAT
>SDVV010004174.1:0-20474 GCA_016164225.1 Gammarus roeselii
ATATATAATTACATATAGGTTACCTTTGGTATTTTTATTGCATTCCAATGCTAGGCATATTGTATAGCGATTCATTGCCTGTCGTGTTGCATATCTGTAATTTCAATGCTAGCCTTCTGAGTGTTTAGGGATAATAATAGCACTACATTTATAAGATAATTTTTATTGATACTAAATCTAACAGTTACATAATAATTTACATGTAGTATTAAAGGTTAAAACACCACACATATTGCACGAATGTTAATTTCTGGACACGTTCATGACGAATTTTTGAACCTTGCTAACGACTTTATCCGAACAGTGTTGATCAATTTACACGTGGCATAGATTCAATTAGTTTGATGTTATTTTCTGTGATTGTATAATTTATAACTGTATCTACGATATTCGCACTGGTTTTCTTCTCGTTTGATTTATATGCTGTCATATTATGACCGAATGTCACATCACACATGATTTGTTAAAAAATTCATGAGCTTATTTGTAGATCGATTAAATAAAAAATGATCAACTATGAAATAACAAGAGGTATGATATATATCCTTAGACTATGCTCGGAAAAACGTGACATCTTCATGCCTGCTGATGATCTAATGATTTATTTAGAGCTCAGTTATATATTTATACCCATATGTTAGGCATAATTCATACATCGATACTCATCATAAGCATGATGTAACCAAGACGCGTAATGCCGTCAAAACGCCCTGGAGATCCTATAGCCGAAGCAGCCCTGGAGACCGAATAGCCAAAACGGCCCCGGTGATCCTATACCGAAAACGCCTTGCTCTAACACGTTAGGGTGTTAATCTTGGGTGAGAGAGTGGGCCTCAGACGATGCTTCGCTCCGACACCCCTCACCAGCCAATGAGAGAGCGGACCTCAGACGATGTCTCGTCCCGACACCCCCACCAGCCAATTAGAGGGCATCCTCGGACGATGCTCGAGCTCCGGTCACGGTGCTGCTGCAGTACCTTACATGCAGCTATTTGAAGTGAACCTGAGTTTGATTGTTGTCCAGAGGTCAGTTATTTAAAGTGAACTTTTTATTTTACTATCAGTGGTATGATACGTAGTAGTGTAGATGAATATCGGTAGTGTTAGGAATATTTAGAGTGTTTCCAAGTTAGGCGATCTTATCTAGTTCCTGTTCCCATACGTTACGGTGCCAGTCATGCGCAAGAGTGCATTGTTGGGTGCTCACGGGAGTTGATCTCTTGGTAGCGAAAAGGCACTACCTCCAGCAAGTGGTGCGGCGGCATACCTGTTTTACCCTGTCATAGTCGAATATGTTTCGCGTACAAGTTTATGCTGTTCTGTGACTTTTTATACAGTGGACGTTTAACAGTTTTTACGAGTGTTATGCCAGTGTTACGAAGCCGTGTGTCACTTTATAAACTGTCCTAGAACAGGTCTAGTGCTCCATCCTCTTCTTCAATTTTCAATAGTCTATTTTTGTGGAATGCTTTAGGTATCTTATCCAGGAATATTTGAATGAAGTCATTGACATCTTTGCTTATCACTCTCTTATTGACCAATAAACTTTTGAGGAGATCGAGAACGTGAATACGATTTTGGACATTGGGATGGCTAACAAAGCCGTTCGGTTCAAATATAAGTGCTGTGTTGTTTTTTAGGTAGTGAAGCAAGCCGGGGGACAATGATTTAGCCTCGGGGGGCAATGAGGCCGTATATAGTGCTGCAACATCGCCATTGTTTGGCTCCTTTTCTTTGATCGGTTTCAGTGTGGGTTCTGTAGTGATACTTGTGCGATATAGTCCATGGATAAAATTAAAAACTAGCATATCGTCCCCACGTTCATTCAACCTTTGACTGCGATATTTACTGCTATGTTCTGCTATTTTTGGCCCTGTTGTGACAGATAAGGGTGAAGCGCAACCACCAATAGGATTTGTTGTAAGCTTATCCATCTTGGATTTTGGAACTAGGTTGTAAACCGATTCATCCATGAATTATTCATGTCAGGAAACACGCTGCAGTGGGTAATAGTAAATTTAACAGAAACCCTCCCAGTACGGTTGATAAAGTTTTCCTTTTGTTCCCGGAGGATTTACTTCCTTACGATTTACTGCCTAATTGTTCTATTATAGAATTGAATTTACTTACTCGTGACTTGGTTAGCTTGTCACATACCAATTTTCCGCTCATTATATTTATAAATATTGCGCTGATGATTTTAACTTCTTTATCAGTTAATAGTTGATAAATTGACCATGTACAGATGATTTTAGTTGATTTAATTTATCATAAAAGTTCAATTTCCGTTTCAAAGTACGTTTATCCTTCATTAATCCACGTCGGTTTGCTGTCTGGTCAATCCGTGTATATCATGTAGATTTGTTTTCTGCCTCGTCTAATTCGGCTCTTCAAGACCTTGATGGCATAAATATCAGGTCTGTCTTACTGAACTAGTTTGTGCCTGTAGGCAAAACCTTTGATGGGTTCATCAGAATCGAGCAGTGCAATTTCATTGGTCGGAGGGTAATGTTTTTTATTAATACGTGAAATTCGAAACACTTCCTCCGTAAACTTTGGTTCGTGTCTTTTCCTGAATGTCTTCAGACTGGGATCACTGCACTGTAAGCGTACGTACGCTCCCACCTTTAGTTGTGTACTGGGCACTTCAATTCTTTCACGTCGTATTTTATACATTTCTGACAACAGTGCCTGAATTTCTTTTGGGTCGTTCAACAAATAAACGTCAAAGGGGACCCGGCCCATTAATGATGAATGTTGTGTCATATTGTACGTGTTCAGAATTGCTTGCAAGTCATCTATATCGCGTTCCGTCTTCTTAGCATTCATATATTTACCCAACTTCAGTTTTAGAGTCCGTATGACCCGTTCAGCAGGTGATGCTTTAATGGCTTTGTTGTAGGTGTAATAAAGGATTATGTTCTTACCGGTCATATAAGCTTTAAAGCTTTTATTCATGAACTCACTTCCCTGATCTGAACAGATCCGAGTTGTTGGCCATACTAGTTTGTTGAATATAGTATCAAATGCTGCAATCATATTTGTAAATGTAATAGCTTCCAAGGGTTGTACCCACAGATATTTGCCGTATATATCAATGACGATCAATATATATCTAATTACGTCATTTTTATCTGCATAATCTTTCATATAGGCAACATCCGCACAGAGAATCGATCCAGAACGCGCAGCTGTGAACATGCGTCTGCTAAATTTCAAGGGAGCTTGTTTAAATCGTGTATAAGTCTCTGACCCTTGTAAAAATGTTTCAACATCGCGCAGACGGACAAATGTTCGTATAACTTTGATGTAGGGAAGTCGTGCTAGAGTATGATCCAACAGCCTCTGGGTTGTAGTAGACACTCTCTATTCTAATTCAATGCTAATCTCAAATCTGTTATACATTATATTTTATAGAGGCAACACTTGTTCAAATTCATGTCTTATAATTTGTGCTCTAATCAAGAGTTTCGCATCACTTGGATGTGTGAAATCGACCAAGATGTGCCCATATTGTTTTTGTTCTGCATGTATCTAATATACGGAGATAAACGACTCAATCATGCCTTATGCGAATAACGTTTTGCCAAAGTAACGTAATTAATTTATACCGCGAGTACGTAGGATAAGAAAGTGTGTGGTATTCAAAGATATTGTACGGTGGAATGGATTTGAGTGAAAGAGTGATTAGCTTAAATATTTAGCATTGATGCTTGCGTGGCGACCCCGACAATTTTTTTTGCAATAATACGTAGAGACTCTGATTCTAACATGAAATCGTCGTACACTACAATGAGTTTACAATTCGATTTCTTGGATAATGGATCGAATGCGACTTGTTCTGTATGCATTTTATCTTTTCGTGTTTCTTTACAGGAAAATGCTCTGACCCCGAAATGACCACCTCATCGAAGCTATCAATGTATTTAATGAATAATTGTCCAATTGGGACACCCTTCCCACTAGATGAGAACCCACTCACAAACAATCAAGCGGGTTTGTCGAATAGGTTGACGTCCGCATACCTAAGTATCTCCATCTTACTAATCAGGTGATACACAACTTTAATTTATATTTACTTTCTCATCTTTGCAGATGTATTCCATCAAGGATATCAACCAATGGGACTTCCGTATGCTTTTTCCAGCAATCCATTCATTACTATTTTTTATTCAACAGATCGTAGTAACAGCTCGATCGGGGGTAGGCCAGATCAACCCGGAACTTCAGGGGTGATAAGGTATGTTCAACGAAAATGTCTACACATTTTTGGGCTCTAACTTTGAGCAAAATGTTTTTTTTTCCAAATATATAAATTTTCATGTGCAGACCGACGCGGTACCCTCCAGCAAATCACCCGTATCAGGGCTATCTGCTGGCCGGTCATCGCCAAACTATCAGGGTGATCCTAGGTACGGTAACCCAAACTACCAGCGTCATCCGCTGCCTGTACATCCCTGCCAGCAACGGCAGCAGCCTCAAGCATGGCAATCTCGACGACCGTGGCAGAGACCACCATGGCATACACATGCGTGGCCCTACCCTCAACAGAGTACAGAAACTAATTTTTTTCTACAAAGTCGGGCATGATGCATTACAGAGGATAGTGTATACAAAATGACGCTTCAACATTTTTGGTTGATAGTGTTAACATCTTCCTTCAGGAACATCTTCACCATAGGAGAAGGCGTTATAGAATGATTTATCTGGTATGTCCAACGTTAGGGGCTCGTCTTCCGAGATTCGCTCAAGTTGTTTGGGTTGAAATGTACTGCGCTCCAGCATGATTTCCTCGTGACTGAGGAAGCTAACTGTAACTAAATCAGAAATACTTGTGCATTTTTGATTTAGTGTTTAAAAACACAAGCGATATTTCTTCTGAGTTGCACTCCAGCTCCACACTCGACGAGTCCTGTCTTATTAAAACAGTCAGTTGTTCCTTCATTTTCAAAATGTTCAAGATAATTTTAAATGTTGTTAGTGTCGCTAACACAAAATTGCCAGCTTCAATGAATGACCTTCTGTAGAGTCCGGTTATAGGTCACTGGAAGATTTCATACTTTTATCAACTCCATTTTACGGACTTGTTGATCAATCTTGATTAGGATGTTTACTCGAAGAGAAGCTGATGATGTGTGTGTCCATCGCCTCAGCGATGCCAGTTTTATATGACCCCACCGCTGCAGGCTGGCAAACAGGTTACAACACGTATAGCGGTTTCGTTTAGTTTTCGTTTGATTTCGGTTTTGATTTCGTTTTGTTGTCGTACATCTGGCGTACATCTGTTTTTTAAAACGGTGAATGCCGCAGCTAAGACATTATTTGTGCTTTTGATCTTGTTTTTAACGGACACATGCTTTACTCTCGATGTAAGTACTGCAAGTTCTAACATGTCTATTTTTTTTTATTCTAGAGAAATCTTTCTGCAACTTTGTTAGTCTATTTTTTATTGTTTTAAAGACATACCTTTGTTTATTCTTGTAGGATGAACCAAAGCGATATGGTGATGGCAGATACTCCATTGCTGGAGGATGCAGGGAGTGTTCGTGGCAACGGACTAAACCAAAAGGACGCGCTTACCTGTCCCAACCTAGCCTCGCATGCCCTAGCGCAAACCCGCCACCCGGTGCTGCTGCTGCTGATCCGTCTTCGGAACAACCCGTTGTTCAGCCTACTGCTCCGTCTTCGGAACAACCCGTTATTCAGCCTACTGCTCCGGAATAACCCGGAGCTCAGCCTACTGCTGCGTTGGATGCAATCTTGGCGGTCTCTTGTTGGACAGTTCGTTACTCAGCCTACTGATGGTTCGACTCTGTCTTCGGACCCATTCGTCGCTCAGGCTACTGATCCAATACGTGAGCCTATATTTTATCCGTCTATCTCTAAAGGTATTTTGGAAAACAATTTTGTCACTCCAAAACTTATACCATACACTGAACATGTCAACATATCCCCACTGATTACATTAGGGCGGGAGGAATTAGTGGGACACACTGAATCTAAATTAGATGAATTCCTAAGACTCCAATGCATCGTAAATGTTAAAATGGGCCAATTAATTGGGGATGAATCTGTAGATGACAAAGACTGGGTGCATAACACAAAAGCTATCCAGCTAAAAAAAACTTTGCTATCTGAACTGATTGAGGATCTCGGGGGAGATTTACAAAAGAAATTAAAAAAGCAGGAGCGAGAAGGTAGTGGGTGGTCCATTAATACAGTAACCAGTGTAGAGCTTAAATTATACAGGACGGGTGTTAATGTAACAAAACGTTTTGGCGACTATGTTCCTTGGCCCAAAAAATGTCCAGGCTGGCACCACATTGTCAACATCAAAGTTAAAAACAACAATTGCATGATCACTAGCTCGATAGCGCACTTCCATTTGAAGCAACATACAAATCTTTCAAACGATAGACGACAATCATGTGATACATATCTCCCGTACAAAGACACATACTTCCAATTTCCAAAACTTGCCTTGAACAAACCTTTTACCTTAGTGGACATTCCAGTCATAGAAAAGGAATGTGAAGTTAACATCGGACTTTATCAAATCACATTCATGCGCACATTTAGAAAACCGAACTATAGAAAGAACTTTTGTTTGTCCGTTTTGCATGCAAGGGATGAATGAAAGCCGAAAAGCTAGACACGTAAAATTGTGTTCGTCCAGTACATGCTTGCAAAACATCAGTATCCACGAAGGAGGCGAGGTGTATCAATTCTCAGCCTTGTTGCTTACTATGATTGTGAATCTGTGCTGGAGTCTGAAACATGCACACAAGTTGTGCATGTACAGTTATACTCGAGTGGATAAAGACGGGAAAATTGTAAGGCATAAAGTAATCGATTTGACTTCAGTTCCGCTTCAGGAGATGGAGACTCATCTATTCAAGAAATTGTTGCTGGATTATAATGGTTATATGGATACTTTGACCTTGTTCCCCGAACCCCGTCCTCACTAAACAAGACTAAAAAAATATTGCGAAAGCTAAACATGTGAGTGCTGCGGATACACTTCTGGAGAAAAAGGTAAATAACAAGTTCGCCACCATAATCGATATATTGAGGGTGTCTTTGGACCCAATAAAGAATTGATATCTGGCAACTATATTGAGGATCTGTGCTTTAATTGCAATTTCAGAATCACGGAGAAACTCAGGTTCATTACTTGTATTGCTCATAATGCATCAGCCTATGCTATGCGCTTCATATTAAGAGGACTTGACGGCACTAACTTCTCAAATATCCGTGTGTTTCCGAAACAGTCAGACAAGATGTTCAGCATCTCTGTCTCCTTGAACGATGCCACGAGTAAGTACGGTGTCAAGTTCATCGACTCCTTCTTCTTTCTCAACTCAAGTTTAGATAGTCTTGCCAAAAATCATAAAGACAGTAGCCATGACATGCCGCTCTTCAAATCTTATTTCACAAGTCTCGGCTACAGTGACAAGGTTTTAGAACTTGCTACTCAAAATGGTTATTTCTGCTACGAAGCCCTCACATCGGATTCTGTGCTGGACCAAACAGACATCCCATCGCAACAAGATTTTTACAGTCAACTTCGAGGCAAAGGAATATCGGACTCTGATTATGCTGAAGTGATCGAAATATGGCATGCAGCTTATTGAAAGAGCCTTCATGACTATATGATAATTTTCCTGTTAATAGACACGTTGCTACTGGCTGAAGTTTTCCAAAAGTTTAGGGAGACCATGACACGCGACTTCACCGTGGATCCCGTCCATTTTGTGAGCGCCCCTGGCTTTGCAATGCAAGCTGCCCTCTTCGAAGGTAAGATGAAACTGGAGCTGGTCAAAGATATCGATCTACTCCACTTGATTGTCAAACAATACAAGAAGCGGATTTGTGATGTTGACGAAAGGTCTTACCAAGATAAACACTCCTCAATACTAAGACTTTGACCCTAAGCTACCTGTGTCTTCAGCAGCAATGTGGCACTTTAACAGTCTTTATGGTGGATGCTTAAGTGAGCCCCTTATCGATGGTGAAATCCACGAGCTCACACCCGAAGAAATTCAAGCAGTCAACTTGGTAAACGCAACTGTTTTGGCGAGTACACAAACATTGTCTGTATCGAGGCCCAAGTCAGCGACGAAGTTGCACAGAAAGCAGAAGAGCTGCCACTACTGCTACATCACAAAGAAGTCGGCCTGGAAAATGTCTCCCCCTTCACAAAAAATTTCCTGGCAGGCTCGGAGCATCTCAAAAACAGAAAACGAGCAGATCGTAAGCTGGTTGCTAGTCATCTACCTCAAACTGACTACCTCGTGGCCCTGAAATTATTGCAAGTGCTCCTCAGGCAAGGACTGGAAGTCACCAAAGTTCGTCGAATTTTTCGAATCGAACAGGAACCTGTCTTTAAATCCTTCATTATGAAAAATATACTATAACGTCATACGACTACGAACTCCTTTCTAAAGCCCCTATATAAACTGCTCTCAAATAGTATATACGGGAACCTTTTGTTCAATCAGCTCAACAGAAGTCTAGAGGCAAAGGTCGTGTGCACAGCCAACGAGTTCCGAAAACACGCTGAAATTCCCCTCCTGAAAAACTGCTACGTCATCGGCCCCGAAAGAGTCATCATGATCATAAAGCAAAAAAATGTTTGAATGGTTCACCCACTTCAAGTTGGATTCTACGTGCTTGAGAAAGCTAAAGTAAAAGTCTACAGCTTTTTTTATGAAACTCTGAAATCCAAATACGGTGACAATGTCTCGCTCATCTACTCGGACACAGACTCGTTGCTGCTCCAGTTCGAAGGTGTGGACGACATTGAGACGGAAATGCGGAAACCTTCACTGGCTGAATACACGGACTTCTCCAACTACCCCAAGAATCATTCCCTGTACGATGAAACAAAGAAAGGACAGCTGGGAATACTGAAAATTGAAACAGCCAACGACTAACCGAGTGAAATCATATGCTTGCAACCAAATTGTTGCAGTATGCTGCTCGAATCTGATGCCACAAATTCAGCTGCTAAGGGTGTCAATTACCAATCACAAACCAAAATCAGGCATGAACAATACAGAGACATCGATAACCAGGAAACATACACACACTTTGAGAATATACACAACATTCGCGCACAAGCATGTCAGCTTCAAACTGTACGCACTATTAAAAATTGCCTCGTAAGTTTGAAAATAAGCGCTACTATGTTGATGCGTGAACAACTCTTGCCTATGGGCATCCAGACATTCCCAAAAAAATAATTGAAGTTGAACCTACCGTCACTAAAAAGAGGAAGCGATGTGTCGTGGATGATGATGTCGATGTAAACATGGATTTAATTTGGAAAAGACGTAAGCCGGGTGAAGCCGTCTTTAGCGAGTACACTCGTGGGAAGGACGAAAGTACATCCACGTTTTCAGGTTTTATTCTCTAAATGTTCCTAATATGCAAATTTTCCTAACATGTAAATATTCCTAATATGTATATGTTCCTAATATGTTGTAACTATGCTACTATGTAACTATGTAATAAATAAATAAATATAAACTTGAACATATATGTTTCATTGTCCACAGTCATACGGATGAAAAATACGTGAACGTATAATTGCATCGCCTTCTATTTGCATCATAAATAACGATGTACACTGACGTAACTGTGAAAATATATACATACATACAATGAAAACCAAAAAGCGTCTAGATTTAATCCAATACTAACGCTTTTGCTCAATAATACAAAGAACCTACATAATACTGCATTTCACTGATACGTATTTGGTCAACATACCTAAGAATGTTAATGATCGACCAATGAAAGCAAGTTGAAATCCCATTGCAACGATATCTACATCATTAAATAAAACCCTAAATAAGTTAATTTTGAGTTAGAAATACCCATTGAAATAACAGCAGTGCCTGCGACACTAAATAATACGATACATAAATAAATATATAAGTTTACTATTAAAAAAAGGATTAAATCCTACATATACAGCTAACCTGCTATGTACCAGGCAAACATTTCTTGCGGGTAGCTATACCTGGCGCTAAATTCCTTTATAGTTTACGTCAGATCAGCCCGTTGCATCTCCGCCATCTGTCATATCAGCAACAAGTTGTTTCGACTACCTAACTTCGGTGCCATTTTTTAACAGCGAACATTCGTAGCGTTCTTCGGTCAGACCAGCCTCTGACATATCCGCCAACTGGCATATCAGCCACAAGTTGTTCCACCAACCAAACTACGGTACCGTTTTACTGGTTATCATTTTAATGAAACTTTTCCTACCCAACCTAACCTAACCTAGGGGTACGTGTTTCTAGCCCGCGGGGCACAGGTACATGTTTGTAACCCGTGGGGCAAATGTACGTATTATTCTACGGTAAGTAATTCCTTTTTTTAGCTCCAGTTATGACAGTGTCCGGTTACTGAAGTTTCATTAAAGTGATAACCAGTAAAACGGAACTACTCGCGGCTGATATGACCATGCCTTATATGACAGTGGCTGGTCTGAGTGAGGGGTGCTATGATTGTAGCGCAAATGCGCGTGGGCTGAAACGTTGTTTAGCGTGAAAGCACGTGTGCTGAAAGATTTTTAGCGGTTATGACTGTGTCCGGCCATGACAGTGAGCTAAAGTGAAGTAGCGATAGTGCGCGTGAGCGGAAATAATTTTAGCGCGAGCGCTGGGCTCCCTTTCTTGCGGATATACCAATTAAATAAACTCTAACATTAAATCAGACAAAAATACTAACCTTATGCAATACATATTTACAAACCATTAACAATCATAAACAATAACCAACAATCTCCAGGGCTGTTTCGTAACACCTATCTCCAGGGCTGTTTCGTACCACCTCTCCCCAGGGAGACCGCCAAATAGGGCGTGTGAAACCCCGTAGGCATTTCTGAAAAGATGGACTCCGATTTGCAAATAGGCCACCGCTCACATCTGAGTCGCCTGGGCGATCGTGAAATAGGGTGTGCAAAAAAACACCCGTAGATTTTTCTGGAAAGTAGAATTGCGATTTGCAAATAGGAGTCCTGTTTTGAAAAAAAGGGGACCGATTTGCAAATAGGAGTCATTACAACTACTCATGACTGATGCAATGATCGATAATGGATCGAGCGTGTCACTAATATCGGTTATATTTGTCAAAAACACTGAATTGTCACGCTCTGTTAGATATATTGAGACTCGTGTTTTGAAGGGATTTGGTTGTAGCAATGTCAATGTTAAAAAGCAGGTCATCGCAACCATTTTGATAGACGTACTTGAATCACCCCAGTGACACTTTTGGTCGTGCCACGGGCATCTATGTCGAATTGTGACGTTATGCTGGGAATGAATTTGCTTGAGAAACACTTCATGGTTGTAGATGAGGGTAACCGCAAATTATTGTACGCTCCTCCTAATTCCACCTATGTTGAGATTCCGCTTGGCAAGTGCAAAATTTTTCCCGTTTGTTTTGTGGAGTGTGTCGACTCTGTTACCGTACCTCCAATGTCACGAATGTTGATTCGTGTTAAAGTTTACGAAGGAGACGTTAATAATGATAGCCCGGTACTTTTAGGACCAGAGGAGGACGCGTTGAGCGATTTTAATGTCTTGGTGGCTAAATCACTTAGTGTAGTTCATGATCGCGAGAATATTGTACAGATTGTTAACCTAATGGATGATGAGCTAACATTGGCCCGTAACGCAAAGTTAAGTAGCCTGACTGAATTTGATGAAGAGAGCCAGTTGGTAGCTCACATAGATTCTCAACCAGAGCAGGAGCAGCCAGAGCAGGATATTGATGCCAGCTCATTGTTTGATTTGACAGATGTGGACTTAGCTGAAGATGATGTTCATCGTGTGAAATCTTTAATTAATAATTATAGTAACGTAGTTTCAAGAGATGATTTTGATTTGGGCCTCACCACTACTGTTCAGCATAGAATTGACGTTCAAGGAACGCAGTCACTCAAACAGCGCTATTTTAGAGTATTAGGCTCTTTGAAAAAAGAGGTAGAGAAGCAACTTGAAGATTTACAGAGCCGCGGCATCATGGTCATCTCCACTAGTTCCTGTTCGCAAAAAGGACCAACAACTGAGACTGTGCGTCAATTACCGTCAATTAAACAAAAGTACCAAGCTTGATAGTTTTCCTTTAAATAACATGACCGACATGTTGTCCAGTCTGAGTTCAGCCCAGTATTTCACCACCCTAGACTCGAGTAAAGGCTTTTACCAGGTAGAGTTGGAGCCGGACAGTCGTCCTTTGACAGCATTCTCCACAAGAGGCTTTCAGTACCAGTTTCGTGTATTATCCTTTGGCCTTGTGAATGCCCCTGCTACGGCAAAGAGAATAATTTCCATGGTACTCGCTGGATTATCGTGGGAGGTTGCCATGGCATATATAAATGATATTCTTGTGGTTGGTGTAGCAGCAGTAGTAGTAGTAGTAGTAGTTGTTTCTGTTTTCCACCGGAGTCCCAAAGCGAAGTTAATGCTGACTCCCCCGTAGGGCAATTGAAGAGTGGCAAAGTAGGTGCAGCGAATATTTACGAGTAGGTTCAACGCAGATTCCGAGTAGGTTCAACTTAGATTCCGAGTAGGTTTACCGTAGGTTCCGAGTTGGTTTAACGTAGATGCATAGTAGGTTTAACGTAGATACCGAGTAGGTTTAACATAGATACAGAGTAGGTTTAACAAAAATACAGAGTAGGTTCAACGCAGATGCCGAGTAGGTTTAACGTAAATTCCGAGTAGGTTTAACGTAGGTTCCGAGTAGGTTTGACGTAGATACCGAGTAGGTTTAACGTAGATACCGAGTAGGTTTGACGTAAATACAGAGTAGGTTTAACGTAGACACCGAGTAGGTTTGACGTAGATACAGAGTAGGTTTAACGTAGATACCGAACAGGTTTAACCTAGATACTGAGTAGGTTTAATGTAGATACCGAGTAGGTTTAAAATAGATACCGATTAGGTTTAACTTAGATACCGACTAGGTTTAACGTAGATACAGAGTAGGTTTAAAGTAAATACCGAGTAGGTCTAACGTAGATACCGAGTAGGTTCAACGTAGATACCGAGTAGGTTTAACGTAGATACCGAGTAGGTTTACCGTAGATACAGAGTAGGTTTAACGTAGATACAGAGTAGGTTTACCGTAGATACTGAGTAGGTTTAACGTAGATTCCGAGTAGGTTTAGCGTAGATTCCGACTAGGTTTAACGTAGTAGGAGCAGTAGCCGCTTTCGCACTTCACCGGAGCCCCAACGCGAAGTCGTCACTCGCCACCCTGCATGGCTCATGCGGGCGTCTAACGATACACAATCATATAACACTTCAAGGATCATTTGCGAAATTCGGAGACTGTGCTCGGCCGGTTGTCCATACATGGGCTTAAAATTAAACCGCAAAAATATGTCCTTTTTAGGGAAGCCCAGCGTTTGCGCTAAAATTATTTCCGCATACGCGCACTATCGCCACTTCACTTCAGCTCACTTTCATGATCGAACACTTACATAACCGCTTAAAATCTTTCAGCACACGTGCTTTCCCGCTAAACAATGTTTCAGCCCACGCGCATATGCGCCACAATCATAGCATCCTTCTCTGAGAACAGCCACTGTCAATATCCACCAGTGTCATATCAGCCACGAGTCGTATCTCACTGGTTATCACTTTAATGAAACTTCAATAAACTGTCATAACCGCTGAAAAAGCGGCATTACGTACCCTAGAAACATGCGTACGTTTACCCGGCGGGTTAGAAATACGTACCTTTGCCACGCGGGTTAGAAACACGTACCCCTAGGTTAGGTTAAGTTGTGAGGAAAAGTTCCATCAAAGTGATAACCAGTAAAATGATACTTTAGTTCGGTTGGCGAAAGAACACGTGGCTGATATGTCAGTGGCGGATATGACAGTGGCTGGTCAGACTGAGGAAAGCTATAAATGTTCGCTGTTAAAAAATAGTACCGTAGGTAGGTAGTCGGAACAACTTGTGGCTGAAAGTTGGCGGAGATGAAAGGGGCTAATCTGACGTTAGCTATAAAATAATTTAGCGCCAGGTATAGCGACCCGTCAAACATACCATCCAATATATTCCTAGGAGAGAGAATGTCATAGCCAATCCCTTGTTGCGAGTTGTTGATTTGAGTGACATGGTAGACGAATCTAATCTGTCCTATACCGTCGAGAGAGTCGAGAGATATGTCGCTGTGCCTGGTGGCGGAGATTCCTTGTTTGCTTGTGTGTCTCTCGTTCTTTACGACACTATTGACCCCCCACGAGCAGGTTAGAAAAAAGGTAATTGAAGGTATAATTAAAGCGTCACATAATTTTAACATTGATAATAGTAGGGTGTCACGTCGTAACCTGAAGGCTATGCTTCAGATTGGGACCCTTCCCTGAGCAGAGGCGCTGCTCTCTTTTGTAGAGTTGTACGGCATCGGTTTGCAAGTCCAAATTGACCATCTCTGTCCTGTTGAGGTGCTGAGTGTGACCGGGTCGATAGGAGCCCAACTGCACTTGGTGGGATCTATCCATTTCAACCTGATAGACAAGGGAGAGGTTAGCTTGGGAGACGAACGTGATGACACTGAGCCAGAGCAGCAAAAAACATTAATGGAACATCGACCTAGGCTCGAGACGATTGATTCCGTTGCAGCCCAGAGGACGAGCGGGATACAGCTGGTGTTGTCCCCGCTAAAGAAACTTTAAACTACCAGAATTTAACTCATTCTAATCTCGACTGGGACGAGCTGCGATCGTATCAGGATGCAGATTCAGCAATTCAAACTGTAAAGGTAGCGGTTAGAGACTGTACGAACTTTGACTGGAGAGAACATTGTAATGTTAAGGAAAAATATGGTAAATTGCGCCGTTGTGTGGGGAAAGCTGCGTATCATCGAGGATGTAGTGTGTTGTCAGACAACCCGAGGAGTTTTCCCTGTCTTGCCTAACTCCCTACTGCAGCTACTAACTAAGCGTTTTCACGCAGACTGGTCATATGGGTCGCGATAAGTTTTTGGCAGCTATCAAAGTTTATTATTATCACCCTGACCTGTTCATTGCCGCAAGGAGACTTGTACGAGAGCGTGTTATTTGCCAGAGTTTTAAGGTCTACGCACACGGTGGCCAGCCTGTTGTCCAGAGGGAAGCCAATAATCCTTATGACCAGTATGCCCTAGATGTTCTGCAAGTAAACCAGACTATAAATGGCCTGAAATATTTGATTGTGGTTATAAATATGGCATTTCGCTTTATACATGCGGTCCCACTACGTGATAAAACTGCAGCCATTGTAGCGCGTGCTGTGGAAGAGAGAAGCTTTATAAAACCCTTTATAAAACCCTTAACAAGTTGGCTCCTCGCTACTATGGTCCTCATACAGTGGTCCGCGATAATTTGTAATGACTAGTTTACGAAATTTTAGACGAGTACGGAGTATCGAGACGTGCTCAATAAGAGCAGTTGAGGCGGTGGTACGGTAATTCGAGTGGCGTACATGCTGAGGCGAAATTTTCCCCAACAAACCAACCAACAGCTACTAGAGAGGGCAATAATACTGCTGTCCACGCACCTGTGGGTCTTGACGTGCATTTCCAGAAGCAGCCGGACTTTAGGCCACCGTGCGTGCGGGCGCTGGCGAAAGGTTTCGGGCCCCACCTCCTGTTGCCGCAGCGGGATCAACCTCTGACTCCGCCGGCACAGGTTGAGCCGATAGCTAGACCTGAAAGAGTTGTGGTTCACGTTGATGTACAACAAGCGCAGAGCCCTGTAGCAGCTCCTAAGCGAGTTCGTAGAAAGAGATCCAACCGTGCACCTAGCCTTGCTCAGCCCACAGTTGTGACATGGGCAATGGATAGGAAGTTAGAATTTTGGTGCATGGACCCAAATAGTATTGACGACCCTCTATTGATACCGCCGTCCTACCTGAGCCAGAGATTAGTATTGATATCGCCAAATCTAATTTGAATCTTCATCCGGTTTCCGAGACTATTGTTGAGAGTTGTAACGCTAGTAATAATACTAATATAGAGGATGTGGAGGAAATTAATGATTTTAAATGTATTGATGGAGACTCGGATGATGGAGTGAAGACTTCCACACCGATACGTACAAGAGCTGCTGCACTTGTTAAAACATTTTACGAACCTAGCACAGGTAGTTCAGACAGCGAGATACGGGACGACTCTTTCGAGCTGACTTGCGTGCAGATATTCTACAGTGGCAGTGCGCCAGCCATGTCTACTACTTGCTCTAGCAGTGCTTCGACGCCTTGCAGTGGCGCAGCTGAACTAACCTTTTATGTAGAAAACGTTGGTCTTCCTGCAGTCCTGGGATCCGGTGTTGGTGATCGGAACGTTTTGTTGGGGACTGTCCCGCCGGACAGTCCAGTTGCTGATCCACTATCTCCGACCCATTTCATCCCATGAGACTAGCTGAGACGAGACCTCCGGACGGGGGTTGGTCATGCTGCCCATGGGACTGCGTGCTGGGTGCGGAGCGACCGCAGTCTTCTGTGTCCTCTTTCTCCTTGATCTAATTGTTGTAGGATGGAAAAATTCAGTGTATTTCATTCATAGTGTTTGTAATATTGACGTTAATTTTGGGATTTGCTTTACCTATGATCATCTTCCATATTGAGGACTTATCAAAGACAGTTTTCCCAGCTGCCGGTTATAATTTTTTTTGTGCCGTAACAACCTAGAGAATTTTGTGTTCTGCTGATGCAGATGCTTGTGCCTAATTTGGTGGTATTTGCTTTGTAGTCGCAGTCCTGTCTGTTTTGTACAAATTTGACTCGGTACTTGTGATCGACTCCTTGGTACAGTGCTATTTCATTTTGGTGGAGTATAATTTTTCGTAGAGGACAGCTATGACTTACATAGGTTTTTCTTTACATGCGTATACTTTTAGAAATGTATTCATCTGTCTCCCCCATTTTCGGCAATTTTTGATTCACCGTTTTCGCACCATTCTTCCAGGAGTGACTGGAGAACGGGTAGCTGTGAGTGTGACTCTTACGTGACGAGCGGCCGCTCGCGTGTTGTGCTTCACTTTTCACCGGTCGCCCCACCCTCCTCGCTGGTTTCTTTTCCGCACGACTGTACCTGCAGCTCAGTCAGAGTAGAGATCGCCATGCATAAGAGGTGCGGTTTGCGATACACTTGGTACAGCTAAAAAAAATTGTTTAGCATGCTACCAGATGTGGGCTGTCAGTAGATAGTATCTCACGGAAACGCAATTGGGACAATGTACTGGCTAGGAAGTATCTAATTACATTGTGTGTCCAACTTAGTCCCTATATAACTTGGAAATTATAATTATTAATTACTTTTAGGTTCAGTTAATTACTTTGTGGCTAATTTAATGACTATTTGGGGTGTCCGAAAACGCAATTGGGACAATGTAATGGTTAGGAAGTATCTGATTACAGTATGTGTCCGACTTAGTCCCCATATAACTCGGACATTGCAATATCCAATTACTTTTAGGTCTAGTTAATTACTTTGCTGCTAATTTAATTACTATTGTGGTAGTCCAAAACGCAAGTGACACTTAGTTTGCACGGGAAGACCTTTATCCGTCAATGTCACACAGAGATCATATCTTGACTCACACTTCTCTCGGGGCATGTAGTAGGGCATACCTTTAATCACTTGCCGCGTTTGGTAGGAATAGCGTTCTTTCATTCGGACATGAAGTACGGTGTACCTTTAATCACTTGCTGACTTCGGTAGGAATAGCGTTGTTTCATTTGGATATACAGTAGGGTGTACCTTTAATCACTTGGCTTACAGCTCGGTTTCGGACGGCTTATATAGATATATGTTTATAGGTGATATATGTTAATTTTTATTTACATCGAGCAAAAAAGCTATATTATTTGAATAAATCCATTCCATTTTCCCAGTTGTATGCATATTTTATTTTCAAAGTTTTATCAGGGCTCATCGTTAAGAATCAAATAGTAGGCGCAGTACGTTTCACGTATTTTCAATCCAAATATCTGTGGACAATGAGACAAGGTTAAAAATTTTATCTACATTTTATGATATAGATACAGGGTTCATAGAAACATCAAACTATTTAAAAAAAATAGGATCTGTTGCAGTTCTTTTCACCTGTTTTCAATTGCGTTCTTCTGAGAACAATCAAACATGTTCAAGTTTATATTTTTTATGACATGGTTTCATAGGAATATTTACATACTATGAACATTTACAGGTTATAACATTAGCTTCTGTTTAGAGCTGATGGGATATAAAACTACGTTAGCTTAGGTTACAGAGTGCAATTACTATTGCAGAGAATTTTTAACATATTTTTAATGTAAGGCAAGAGGCTTTGTATCGCATTTCGATGAAAGTCATGTTGCATATCTGCAAATTTCATTGATAGTCATTCGAGTTAAATTTAGGATATTGCAAACAAACGTTTGAAAGCTAAATTTTATTGATACAAAATTGTTTAATACAAATATATTAGGAAGTTACACGGGTTTATCATTTTATACGAAAACATAACTATTCACTCAGAAAATTGACGTAAGCATCTTGACGAAACATAAGTAATGATTTTCGACCTCCCTCTGTTGTGTTTTCTTGACCGGCGATATCAGACCCACTCGAAGTTTTTTTTTATCGATGATGAGCATTATTTCTCACCTGAAGCTGTCGACTCGTCATATCAGTGTAGGATTTATCATCTGGGTGTGTTTTTTTTCTCTGATCTATTGGGTACGAGACTAATGCCCTTAGTACACATTAAAGGTAAACAGATACCTTTGGGAGAAGTGTATGCAGCACTTGCAATCCTATCCTTGTAACCAAAACTTTCTTTATAGTCTTCAACGAGCTTTTTCTCGACCCAATTTTTTTTTATTTTACTTGCATGCTTATGACATCGAATCGTTTCAGGGTTTTTCTTACTGATGCCAACATTACCATTCACTATATTCCCGCAGATTTCCGAAATATGCATAATTCTCCTAGCACTCAAACGTTTGAGACATGGTTCTCTCTCCACATGTTCCATTACCAACAATTTTGAAACAAATTCATACATACATTTGATTTTATTGTATATTTTTACACTTCTTATACTTGATACACTTTCATTACCCCATTTGATAATTCAGTTTCCTTCAACTTTAGCAGGTTTTTCTTCACATTGCTTTTCCTCGGTATCACTATCACTGTCACTGGTATCCATTCCACTTAAAGTATCCCACGTTTTTCCAATATTTTCATTATATTCTATTTTGTCTAAGATTTGGGGGTACTCCCTCCATTTCACCCGATCTTTATACGTTACACGTTTGGTTGTTACTGGCATCGCTCTTTATTTTCTGCTTGCACCATGTTGAGCACTGTCTTTATCATTATTTTTGATACCCAGGTCTTGATTATTATGTTCTATCAATACATCCGTAGCATCCTTAGAGCTTGGATTTTCTCGTTCATTTTTAAGAATATCATTTTCAAGATAATGCTGTCCTTTGAGATGTGCCAAAACTCGAACGTCGATATTGAATTGCCTAATTTTATCTCCGCTCTGCAAATAACACATACTTTCTGGTAAAATATTTCCATATCAAACTTGGCGACATCCTTCTACAACAAAAGCAGACCGTTAACTAATTGAGAATAAATTTGATTCCAATTCTTGTATCTATTCTAACATTAACACACATGGTTGATACCGGCATATGGTGACATATGCCGGTATATACCGATGTAATGTATGACGTATATACGGTTGAAACCGGCATGTGGCGACATATACCGCCATATGCTGGTATAATGTAGGCGTATTCACGGTTGATGTCGGCATATGCTGGTATAATGTAGGCGCATTAATGGTTGATGTCGGCATAATGTAGACACACACCCACACACGCACACACACACACACACATTTTTGTATGCAAATACAGGATTGGTTAACAACTGTAGCATTTTTTTCCATTAGAACAACATTTGCTTTGTGACAGGATATTTAATGTGGATCAGCTTCACGGTATGTTAAATTGAAAGAGCTAATCATCCTAACCTAACCTAACCTAACTTATGTACGGTATTCAGTCATTGATATTTACAATGCATAACGAATATCTCCACTAGTTTGATTTTGATATGATACAATTCTAAATCACTTTTACATGTTATTCACACCCATCAAAAACCTAACCTAACCTAACCTGACCTTATGTATGGCACCTAACCTAACTTATGTACGGTATGCAGTTATTGATATATACATATGAACCCTCCACACGGTACAATATAAAACTTACACCTAATTCTTTCTACTTCATGGTCACTCTCGCTCCATATTAGTTAGCAGAGAGGGCAGATTTTCAATCTCAAATGGTTTGACTGTTACAAGTATTTCATAATCGATCTATCATTTGCAGTTTTGATTCACACTTCCAATTTTGATCTAGCAAATTTCATCCATTATTTCATAGGTAATTATATCGTT
>SDVV010004175.1:0-20472 GCA_016164225.1 Gammarus roeselii
ATATATGAATATGAATATGAATATATATATGTAGCTATATATAAATATATTTATAGATTATTTCCAGCTTACTGAAGTATTCAGAAAACCAGCTAGAACTGATATTTCAGTAATTTGGTGGACTAAATCCCCATATCCTTTGGTTCAGCTAGGGTTTACTGAATCTACACTTAGCTAGCTAAAATCTACTTTCCAGTGTTTTTAGGTGTTCTGTCAAAGTTATTTAGCTTACAACCAGATTACCAAAGCCTAGATATACGTCAATACTTCATTTATCAGAAAGCATCTAATAATACTATTAGTTCAGTTATATATATATTTCTTTTGTTACAACACTGAGAGTAGAATTATTGGTCTCTATTCCACGATTAGCATGGCACATGAATTGCTGTGTAATTACAATTGCCCGTGTTGATATCTTCAGTACCATAGCTATATGCAAATAGTCTATTGTAAATGTCTTAAGTACATCTGTTTTTTTGCAGCATGCCCGTGGAGAGTGCTTGGAGGGATCACTGCTAGAACTGCCTGTAGAGATGTACTACAATACTGTGTCTCTCTATGAGTCTGTTGATGCCAGCTTCAACTTCATAAGTTCTGTAAGTCATTTGATAAGATAAGACAATGACTTGTTTGTCTGCAAATTTACGGTAGCTTGCTAAGTGGCCAGCTTAGCATAATGTTGCTATAATGAATGAGCCAATTGTAATTTGCATAAAATTTGTGATTCGTTGATTGTGAAAGAAGTAGCTACCAATGTAATGGTATTGATGGAAAATTGGCAGTTACCACCAACATCTCTGAACATTTCCTTGCTAATTTCTTGAACATTACTTGATACAGTAAAAGAATGAAATATTTTATATCTATGTATGAATTATGAATTTAAGCATAAAATTGTCTTGTGATTCCAGGGGCTGACATTTTTATGACATTTCATTGAATGATAGCGCCTATACATTTTATTTAACATAACTACTAGCAGTAGTTACTGGTATCAACCAAATATTGACCGTTTTTGAGTTGGTGTTGGTATTAGCCTTTAAATACTTGAAATGGAGTATGGGTACTTGTTTTGACAGGAATTTGCATTTGGTAGTTGCATCACTAGTAGATAGTAGGAAATAATTTTGTCTGGTGCAATTCAAATTACTTTTTTCAAATTTGAGAGACAGGAGCAAACTACTGCACTCTGAAACACTGAAACAAATTTCTAAACACTATTTCTAATAGAATTAGAAAACATTTTGTTTATATAGAACTGAAATCACTTTTAACTGTCTGACTATATTGTCTTAGTTGAGCTTCTGAGTGTTGATCCACTTATTGGTGTGTAGCTATATGTTATTTGTTATAATGCCTCATATTCAGTATCCATTACACAAGCCAAAATTCTGATACATCACTGTAATAATAATTAATCAGATCAGCATCCTAGATTAAGAATTTGGTCATAGATGAACTATCTACGTGCTTTGGTGCCAACAATAAATATGATAGAATACTGAAGAATTATAATGTTATATTGCAACCAACTAGGCCAAGTCCCAGCCTAGCAACCAGAGTCATGGCTTGCAGTGTAGCTATGCCGAAAAATGTTTTGTGTGTCTAGCAATACATTTCTGTCTCCTTGTATTTATATTGTTTCTTATTTCCTGAGTTTGAAACCTGCATTTATTTTATTATCTAATGCTTATCTGGACTAGATTTGATCAGAATAAAACAGTAGATCTGATTCTCTCCTACATGTTTGGAAGATAATCTTGCGGCATTCTTTTTCAGATCCCCACTGAGTTATCTCTACATGTGCCTCACTTGCGGCACTTGGATCTCTCACACAACCAGCTGACCGCGCTGCCACCCTCATTCCCCCTGCTGCTGCATTTGAGAACTTTGCGTCTTGCACACAACCGCTTCAAACAGTTCCCAACAGCAGCTGTAACTGCTTTGCCATACCTGAACACACTAGACCTTTCTCACAACTTGCTCAGAGAGCTACCTAGCCAAGGATGGCATAGAATGATACAGGTCAGCCATGTAGGCAGTTGCTTGTTAGTGAGCTACCATGGAATATAGCTACCTATCAATTGCTATGTTAAATCAGTATACATCCAATTCTATTAAGCATCATGGAATTGCAAATGCTTTCTTCCGAGTATCAAGTATTAAATATTTGATTTATATTTGCTTTAAAAACTCGCTAAAATTATTCATTTATTAGGCCCCTGTGGCTGAAAGTAAGTGCAAGAGGGCTGGGGATCCCTTCCTCTGTAAATACCTTTCTCCAAGGCAGCAAGGCCAGCAAGTGGAGGAGAGCCTCATGCTTCTCTGAAGCCTATTGTTGAAGGTACTAAATCTGCGTGGTCGTAGGACAGATAAAGCAAAGAGGAGAGAGATTGGTGAGATGTTTGATGTGCTGGCACTGAATGAGACAAAGTTGATGGATAGGAGCGAATAAATGCAAGATTGGTTTGGTAAGTGAATGGTTGTTGAGCATGAAAGAAGATTATTCATATGAAGATGTTACTCACCTAGGTGGCTCCATTGCTACACAACACACCGACAGGACAGAAGCACAAACACCACTGCATGGCCGAGTTTTGGAGCATGAAAAATAGTAGGCCAAATAATCCAGCATTTTTTCATCATGCAACACACTACATAGAAATTAGTTGCCATGTTTCAGAAGTTGTGTGATATCTGTCAATGAAGTCGTTCCACACACCAATACATCTCACACTGGAAGACCTACTGCAGACAATGGAAGGGTGATGAGGAACACCAATTTCAGCAAATGACTTCTAGTACCAACTCTAAGAGCAATTTAGGACATATTTAACAGATCCTCTAAGTGACTATGCAAAAATGTTCATATCCAGGCTCCTGGAACGACTGCATACTCCATATGAGAAAGTATATTGGTGTTTCTGGTCCATCTTCTCTGAATAAATTTGAGCAGCCTGCATTCCCCACAATATTTAGTATCCCAAATGCAGGATGAACACTCAATAAGTGGTAAATATGCAATACATACAAGAACAGCATAGACTCCAGGGTCTTACAGACAACTGATCTTGACAAACACTTTGCTATCTCACCAGCCTTTATAGTCACAACATGAATATTATGGTAGAATCTGATACTTTTATCCATGCTGATAGCCAAATCTTTATGTTGCAACAAATTTTAATGTTCAACCTTGCAGGAAAAACTCCTAAACTAGAACCAAAACATCAAAATCTATCGGTCCTTTCTGACAGCCCAACACAGTCATGATTCAATCCAAAATTCCGGGACCTTGCAACAAAGTCGACTGGATATAACACCACCAGGTTGGAGTGACTGGACATTGATGGCTGGCTCAGTGTCCTTACATACAAGTTAAATTTGTCTACAAATGCCTTGAACTTGGAGTAAAACCACTAGATATGTGGTTAATATATAGCATGATCAGAAATAGCAGAAGTCCAAGCACAGAGAACTGAAGAACACCATTAATCACATCATCCAGGCTGCTAGGACTGTCACTCACACAAGCACTCATTACTCTGCCTGAGAGGAAGGCAGATATCCAGGCCAGCAAAAAATCACAGATACTCAAGGATTCCAGCTTAGACACGAGTACAGCATAACTCACTGCATGAAATGCTTTTGAAAACGTCAAGTTGAATTACACGCATAATTTATCCCATGTTAATCCTCTTCATGACATCCTCATTGCTCAACTGCAACTAATCCTTGTGCTACGGTCACTCCGAAAGCCATACTGATGAGATGACAAAATATTGTTGATCTCGAGATACTCTGTTTACCTGGAACCAAACTATTCTTTCCACTGATTTGCAGCAAATGGATGTTAAGCTCACAGGTCTGTAATTCAGAGGTTCAGTGTGAGACTTGGCCTTGAAAATGGGAACAACTAGGAATTCGTTCCAGACATCGACAGTTTCTGTCCTTATTTAATTTGTGAAAAATGTGTGTTGTTATTGTTGTCGAGTGATTGGTGGGCTAGTGTCATTACGGAGTGGAAGGAAGTCTCCTCAAGATTGATGTGGGTAAAGATTACGTTAGGTACATAATGTGCATTTGTGAGTGCTTTTAGATCTATTAACAAGAGGAGTGAGAAGGAGTGCTGCAATAATATTTTGATTAGTCAGAGTGAGTGTTGGGGAGAGTTTTGGAGGTCATCACGACATGGAGTTGGAGACGTAGTGGTGGAGCAAGAATTAGGAAAGTATGACGTTCCTGGTAGAAGTGCCAGTGGAGGAAATCTCATAGGTTTGTGCATAGAACTATATATCCACTAGTAAAGCAAGTAAAGTAGGCCTATGGTGCAGTGGTAAATAGTGCTGATGGATTTTGTGTTAATTTTAGGAAGAGTTATGGGGCGCTGTTGGATGTGCTGATGTAGGCAAGGGAGGGTAGAAGAACACTGTTGTTGTTGCTCAGCCCTAACTTTTCCTGCGGTTGAGAAGCCACGGCCGGCGCACCACCCGGCCTTTGGTAATACTTTGACCATTCTGTTAACTGAATGAGATGAGAAGTTACAGCAGGCACTGAAGGAGGAATGTGACATTGGGAAAGGACAAAGCCTGGGCAATGTTCAGAAGCAATAGGAGACAAGGTTACAGTGCTGAGATGTGGTTTAAATGTGTATGGTGTGCGCGGTGTGGGCTACGGAAAATATGAGCTGAATTTTTTGAGGAATTTTTGAATGTCGATGATGTTGGAGTGGCTGGTGTTGTTGTTTTGTGTAGAGGTACACGGTAACCGGTTTTACAGATAGAATCTAAAGGTGGCATCCCCTGGAGGGTAGTGGCCGACAGTAGGACAAGCCTTGCTCTCCACTCTTGAACCAAGACAAACACATGCAACAAACCTTTGCCCTTTAGCGCTAAAGGGACCGGCCAAGTTCTGCTATACATTTTTCAGGTCAGGCGTGAGGTCCGAGATCAGTATCAGCTCCATCCCCCCCATGACCATCCCGTTTCTCAACGAGATGCCAAGGGCGAGAAGGCGCACCAGGCCCGTGTCAACCGCTCCTCCAATCATAATCATTTATACTCATTCTTATTCATTGCACACTATTATGCTACCTTCCCAAAAACCTGCTTCTTGCCATCCATCCAGCCACACTTTTGTCTTCACCTCTGCTTTCATCAAACTTGTCACCAATCTCTCCTTTTCCAATCCTCACCAGTGTCTGAACGACCTCAGAACACGTGAACCTACTACATCCTCCCTCCTCCTCGCCCTCCCCGTTCTAATCCAAACAGCGTCATAATTGATCATATCTTTCCATGTCACTCAGACCATGCCTCTGAGACAGTTCAGATCAAAAACATTCAACTTTTTCTCTCCCGCTATTGCTTCCTCTCATCCTTCCTTTATTCCTAGATTTCACCTCGGTAACCACTCGTCCAGTCTTCTTCACATGAGAGCCCAGGTACTTGAAGCTTTCTCCAGCTCTTCATTTAAGCCGGCAGATCCCAATCACATCGTTATTCATCGAAAGTTATTTCTTTACTTCTACCAATAGTAATTTACAGCTTCTTTCTCTCACACACTCTACCAAACTTCAACCCCAGCCTATACAGCTTCTCCGAATTGGCCATCAGAGCTGCAAATTCAATCACCAACTTCGCTCATTTGCTCCTAACAACTATAAAGTTTGACCTATACACTCACCATCCTGACTGCTCCATCCATGAAGGGATTGAACAGACAGAAAGACATAACGCCATCTTGTCTCCACCTTAACCAAGCACTCGCCTAACTCTCTACTTAGACACATGCTCTGCTGCCTAGATAAGTGCTCTAGATCGCTTTATATAAATTCTCTCTCACTTCATTTACACGCAATACCCTCCCCTCCACCTCTCGTAGGCCATTTACAGATCTATGAAGGCTCAAAACATATTTTCTCTGCAAGGTACCACCGACCGTGCTTGCAACCATTTTTACAAGCTCTTACCTTTTACGTCACTGCCAGTTTAACCTACTCGTTCTGCCGTTAGCAGCTCTCGCTTCTACACCCGTCCACACGGCGCACGCCGCATACATTTTTTGCACATCTCAACTACGCATCCTCTCAGCCTCCTCCCCCCTCTTTTGTTCCCCTTCCACCTCTGCTGCACTCTTTTGTTCCCCTTCTACCTCTGCCCTTCTTAATCTTCCTTCCACCGGTTGGTAGCCAGACATGCCTCCACCTTACCCTCTCAACCCCCCCCCCCCCATGCCTTGCATTCGCTGACATGGACACCGGGATGACGTTGTTCAGGGCAACAATACGATTACGCATGAACTACGAGCCGTTGTCTACGGTTCAGCAGCCAGAACCACTCTCGACCATCGCAAACAGTGCTACGCGTATCACAACCGGCGCGTTCCGCTCCACCTCAATCGAATCCCTTAACGTGCACGCTAACAAACTTCCACTACCGCTCCGGCGTGACAAACTTTTGCTACAATACTATTCGAAGACCAGAAGTCTAATCAACAACCCAGCACTCGGCTACATCAACATAAACGATAAGCGCCTTTTCGCGGCGAAGAAGAATATATGGCCGCTTGCTTGCTAAATCGGTATCTACTCACCAAGAACAATTTTTTGCATTACATTACCGGGACTGGTTCCCTATCATCAACTCCCATATAACATCCCGATGGGATGAAATGTGGCAACAGAGTGGACATAAAAAATGCTTCAGTCAAACCCTCAGTCGGAGAATGGGAAACTAAGTTTGCGAACAGAAAAGACCAAGTGTTCATCGACCGCTTGTGCACGGGACACACGTGGATAACTCAAAACCACCTTGCCCCTGTGGCCACCAAGTAGCTATTAGCTTGAAAAACTTACTGATGTATTGCAACGCAAGCCTACTCACTGACCCAACCTACCGGAAAAAGCTTAGCACTTTCAGAAACGACACGTGACTATACGAAGCTGTCTAAACCTCAAACACCTGTGCAAGTGAGGTAGTCTCTCCACCCCATTGCGCACAGATATAACAATACATTTACGTAGATACGTGTTACCTCTTAACTTTCTTGTACGCGCTAGTACGCGAATATGCCACAGTTGAAATATGTTCTTGATTTCACGTTGACAAGACTAATCTTTTGGCGCGCGAGGACAAGCGAACTTACCTGAATCAATGACGGGGAGCCTATTATGACTCACGTTGAGGCTCCGGTGGAAATGGGGCTCAAATCAACACCCGCACATCCAACAACCTCTCCACCGGTCTCCACAATGCAGCGCTCTCTCCGCCACTGCACCATGAGCCACCGTTAGCCATGTGTACTTATGGAAATCTCACTTCTTGAACAAGCTGTGTCTAACCACCAGCTCCTGCTCGATGCACGCACCTATCAGGTTCTTTCCACTGTTAATTCTTCCGGGAACGTCATATCTCCCTACCACATTCTCCATACTACATCTCCACCCTCTGCATTCAGGTCACACAGTACAATCACGTTGTACTGACCTCCAAAACTCTATACACTCGCTCAGGTTAATTCAAAATTGCTCTCATTACCTCATCCCTCTCCTATACTTGATTTAAATTGCACCCCTATCAATCTAGAGCACACCTTATTCCACTCGGCAACTATGTTAGTCAATCAATCGATCGCTCAATATTGATACCACACATTCTCGTGCCAAACTTCTCCTCACGCACCATCCATACAATCTCCAATCCTCTTGCTCAGCGCTTTCATATACAATTTACCCATCGCAGTGGCTCATTCATTTTCATCCCCTCTGCCATTATACAAGGAAAGAAAGCATGCACTGCGCCACCGAATTGGCCTCATGTCTAACACAAGACACAAGTTTAGCAGCCTCACCAACCATTCGATTTCCGTTATTCCACCCCTATTTAGACACTATTACAAAGCCGTCCAAAATGGGCCTTCCCTTCTCGTCCCCTACACCGAGCGGAAAGTTAGGTGTTCTAAGTAATTTGGCTCTCATGGGAAGAAGACTGGACTAGTGTAAACTGAAGTGAAATCTAGAGTAGAGGAATGGTGTTGAGTTTTGGGTGCACTGAAGTGCTTCGTGTAATCAGCTGCGAAAAATTGAGTATGGCAGTAATGAGAGGGTTGTATGAGGGGGCAGTTTTCACAACATAGCTCTAAGAGTCCGAGATGTTGTTCTTGTTATGGTTTAGCCCCAGCTCCTACTGGGGTTGGAAGAACCACGGCCGGTGCACTGCCTGAAAACCCTGATACCCACTAACATATGAAGTTAGAATGTTTTCAAGATGAAATGTTTGAGAGGCCTAACCGTAGTGTTGTTGAAACACCAGATCAATGATGATGTTTGAATTAGAACGGCAATGCCGAGGAAGTCAGTGGATAGTTAATTCATGTGTTTTGGGTGGCTCGGACACATCGTGAGGTTGGATGATGAGAGATTGGTGAAAGATGAAAGCAGAGGTGAGTAGGTATAGACTTAGGAAAAGATGAATTTTGGGTGGATAGATGGCATGAGCATGCTTTAGTGAGGAGAGACATCAGTGTAGAAGTAGCGAGAAAGCGTGCAGTGGATTGGCTTCTATGGATAATGATTGTGATTGCGTGAGTTTTAACGCGAGGGCCCCGTTCGTTGCGGAGAGCCCATCAATTATGACAGGAGGGGTAAACCAGCACAAGTGGTCGGGCCCTGGTGCTGACAATGATCTCGTACCTCACTCGTGGACCCACCTATGTGATGTGGGGTCCAGGCTGGACCCTTTCGCGCTAAAGGGCTAAGTTGTGGTACGTTTCGATATGTGTGTCAGCGCATAATCGGAGTGTGAGGTGCTTCCTGCCGTCAGCCACCCTCATGAGGGAGTCAGCCTTGCCTCTGTAGCTGTATGCCTAAAAGATGTCAAATATCATCGAAAAAAAGGTTGTTCTATTGGAATGGTAAGTATAGCTGACTACATAATATTCATTCATAATACCTTGGAACCCTGAATTTAGTTGACCAATGTGAACAACAATAATGAAGTTTTTAATTTTTTCCGTTTCTCAGCTGGAGCGGCTGAATGTGAGCCACAACCAGCTGCATCTTCTGCCCAACTTTCTTTGCCGGTGCCTCAAGCTGACAGTTCTGGTGGTCAAAGGAAACCAGTTGATGCACCCGCCCCAGCACGTGTGTGCCGAGGGTACTCAGGCGGTGTTGAGGTACTTGAAGCAGCAGGTTGCTGTCGGCAATAGCAGCACCGTCACACGGACCACCAGGTGAGGGCCTTACGTCACTTCATTGCACGCGATTTTCAATACTCCAGCACCTTTCCTATCAGCATACACTTGCAGATTATAGAATAGATAAATATATGTGACCAACTATGGTGAAACATTCGTGACAGTTACGTATAAGATGACATAAACCTCACTTAAATTACGATGAAACAGTTGACAGAGAAATTGCGAGATAAAGAAGAGGTAATATTTTTACATTTGAATAAGGCCTTGTAACTATTGCATCTGGAAACAAACAACTAAGTGTTTAGTCTCAACGAAGACTTAGGTACCAGTTCTGTTGAATGAACTTCAATTTCTCCGCTGCTCAATTGTGTAATTTGAATACTCTGTTTTCTTAACGTCACGTAATAAATTATTTTATTTGTAAGATATGATTAGCTACCAAATATCTAGTCTCGACAAATCCGTTCCTTATATCTAGCAATAACCTTCCCTTCAGCATCCGGTCAGGAAAAGATCTTGCTGCCCCAATCAAAGTCCCAAGCAATTATTTAGGTGGATGGATGATTATTCATTTTATAGCTAGATCATTAACACTTTATTTTGGTATTTTATTATTTCTTCTTTCTTGGGCTCTAATATTTTTCTATGCACTTTTTTCATATTGTTAAATTTTGCATTGGTTATTACTATATATATCGAGGTTGGTTGAGACAAGGTGACCCGCGGAAAGGTGGTACTCGTGGGACCCTCGGCACTCGGGGGACTCGGGGTCTTGGGAACCCGGGGGACTTGGAAGACCAGGAGGATTTAGAGGGACCCACTTGGACCCTTCTGAAGCCCTTTGGGACACCCTTGAAACCCTTTGGGACCCTCTTGAGAAACTGTTGGACCCTTTAGAGGCCCTTCTGAATCCTGGAACCACTGCTCCCCCTTCCCAACGCTGCAAAACCTATACACAAAGGAATGTATAATTGTGGACTGCTTGAGTAGAGAAATTAGTTATTACAGCCCACAGCATTGCTGACGCAGAGGGGTAGAGCTGCGTCGAGGCTGGTCGAGGTGCTTCGAAATCAGTCTAAACATGTTGAGGCAGGTTGAGTTAGGTGCAACAAGCCGAGACTGGCCGAGATGATCCGAGACAGACTGAGATGAGCTGAGACGAGGAGACCCGGGTAGCTCGGGGGACCCTAAGGACTTCGGTTACCCTCCGGGACCTATCGGGCTCCTTTGGGACCCGAGGGACCTCTGCCCCTCCTCACCCAATCCCCCTAAACAATAAGTATGATGTCAATACTCTGAGCAGTTTTTCAGCCCACGATGAACTTGCCTTTTCTTTCCTCTTCACGATCCACAATTTAATAAAGTAATGCTAGTTTACTTGTGCGAGAGTTTCTGTTTGTAATTTTGTGAATAAGTGTTTTTCAGTCTGTGTGCGCGGACCATATGTAATTTTTGTTGTTGACCTTTACCGCGTAACTATACATTTTGTGGTGCGTTGCGGTTGAAGTTGATGTGATCCGTGAAGCCGTAGACCTTGTACCAATTTTGACGATACTAGCTTTGCGCACTGGCATGCCTACGTACATATTACTCTTGAGGTTTTGAGGGGTTGGAGGCGAGGATTCGTTTCATTTCGTCTGAGTCTTTAACTTACCTGAATAAATAAATTGTACTAAAACGACTAGACCGCGTAGCTGTAAACATTGTGTTGCGTTGCTGTCGGAGCTGATTTTGCCCGTGTAGCCGTAAACTTTGTACTTATCTCAACGATGCTACCTGTGCGCACTGGCGTGCATACATATTACTCTTGAAGATCTAAATGATTGAAAGCGGAGATCCGTTTTGTTTAAACATTTTTCTTGAGCGCACCAGCGTGCGTCCGACACGAGTGAAATTTTCAAAATGTTCTAACTCTGACAACGTTGTTTTTCTCGCATGCCGAGGCGTGCAAGCCTACTGGAATCCATGATCGTCGAGCCCTACGGACGAGCCTATTATGACTCACACGTTCGGTGCCAGAAGGACATTGACTCCAGTGCACTAGAAAGTCTTGACACTCTAATCTAATCTATTATGACTCACGTTGAGGCTCCGGTGGGAATAAATGCTTGCATCAAATCATACCAAGCAATTGGGCACGTTCCAAATCTCTCGTAAGTGGGAGATCATGACTTCAAACAAGTTTTTATTTGATAAATTTCCCCTTCCCAGCCCTCCCTCCACCCCCGTGTTTCGGCGTGTTCGCGGTGATCACGTGTCGGCAACAGTCACCAACCCTGACAGCGCCTGGCGCCAGTACCAGCAGGGCAGCTACACGGGACCGGGCAACAAGCGCAAGTGCCCTATGATGCCCCCGCGGGACGCTACGTCACTTCCTCCTCGCGGTGTTACTCAGACACTCATGGGTATGCAAAAATGGTACTGTAGGGATGCTCTCACATTTCTAACTGATGCGATTTCTCTGGTGCCCTTGTACTAGAAAGCCTTGACACTCTAATCTAATCTACTCTGGAGCATCAGCAGTATCAAGGGATGATGAGTTGATATTAAGGCACTTAAAATACAAGTGATCAGAGGAAATCTGATGAACGTTTCTGCTCCTATTATGGCTCTTTCTGCATCGAAAACGAGATGGTTTGCTCAGTGCTCTTAAATTAAAGCTGTTGCGTGAAAACGATGTCGTTCACTTGTCATTCAAATTATGTGGCTTTAGAACTTCTGTGGCCAAGGATGTGTTTTAAACTGGCTAATGGGTTTATTCATACCATTCACTTGGCCACATCCGATTTTGCTCTTTCTCGAGTCTTTCACGGTCCTATCCGTCCCTCTTTCAGGTTTGATTTACGGCGCAGCTGTGGCAGAAGCTGTGGGTCTGTCATGTGAGGGCATGGACCCCACTGAGGTGCTCTTCTACTACAGCCCAGCCTCGCTGGCTCCTGACACCCGCATAAGGGACCATCTCAGGAGCCACTACCCCAAGCAGGACTGGGGGCCTCTGGCTGATATCATGGTGGGGAGCCTCGATGCTTAACCATGAGTCACTACGAACACTACTGAGTCTCTGTTGGACCATATGAATTTTCCTCTATAAAAATTTAGCAAGGATTTCTGCCAATTGCAATTTCTAACAAAGTACACTAAACACACATACCGGTCCTAACTATTCTTCTTTCGGGTGGCCATTAACAGCCAACTTGCGCTCTTTCATGCAACCTTTTTTTACGACAATTCCTTCTTCTTTCCATTCTTGCTGTTCTCATACGTGAAATTCATACACCTAATGTAGATCTCATGCATGGGATTCACGTTTTCGGTCTCTTCTTCATCTTTCCTCTTAGCAGGTGTTGGGGCGCGTAGCCCCTGTAACTTGAGGACTGCTGTGAATCCTTGGGGCTCTGAAGCAGTGTAGGTAGCGTGTTGATCCTCCTTACTGCCACCCATGGAGTGCTGTGACTTTATGGTCTCGGCACCTTAGGAGTTCCTGTACCTTCTGTGGCACCCGTACTTACCAAAGACGTTCACCGCGTAAAGGACATCGACTTTGCGCAGAAGTAAATCTAACTCAAACATTAAGAGAAGATAAAACAAAGACTTACTTGATGCAGCACGGTTTGCTGGTTTGACATTTGGCGCCAGAATGACGATGGCAACAGCACGCTAGAAATCCTCGTCGCTCTAATCTAATCAATGCGAAAATTACCTCCCCGGTCAGTGTTTTGTGTGGTGAGCCAGGAGATCTCGTGTGCTTGGCATGTGCTGGATGGAGAGATGGATACGCTCAATAAATTGTTCTGTCTCTTGTAAATTTGTACGAGTAAAGATATCGATTCTTGATGTGTTGTTGTGCGAGGTTGGAGTCTTGTGTTGGTGAAGATCAATTTTTTATGTACAGGTGTAATGATTCCGCCGTCGTTGTTGGGACGGTTGCGGCGCAGTGTTGTGTATCCAGGAAACTTTGGCGCTATGGATTTTTGTTTGAGTTTTGTTTCCTGGAGTATGACAAAGTTGATGTGGTGGTAAATGTGTTGTGGGGTTGGTGGGTGAAGATCGTGGTGTCGAGTATTCGCTGTCGGGTGTTGGTGCGGTGGGGAGGGCTGTTGTTAATATATGTATTTATGTTGTGGGCTGGGTGGCAGTCGTCAGATTGCCACCCATGGGAGTATATTGTTTGTCTAGTGTGTCCGTTTAACACATTTGCACTGGATCGCTCCATCGCGGCGCATGTAAAGCGACCGCAAGTGAGACTAGGGTTTAATTTTATGTCTAGCTTGGAGAAGAAGAAGAAACGCCGGTGTTTGTACACTTTCCTTAGAGAAAATAAGCTATATAAATGGTGTATTGTCGGTGGGTAAAGACCCGGGCAGTGAACAGAGAAGTTGAGGGCCATTCGCTGGGTCTCCAGACGCGGCCTTTGCGAGCATGCCATCCTGTGATGATCCGTTCGACGCTCGTATGGTCCCTCTTGGACGACTTATTGTTAGCATCTGTTGAGGAGGGCTGAGTCGTGTAGGGCGAGAGTGGAAGAAAGATTGAAAGTTCTCGAGATGGAATGTTTGAAGGGCAAGACCGGAGTGATTATATTAATAATAGCGTTCGAATTAGAACAGGGATGATGTGGAAGTTAGACGACAGAATAGATTCAGGTGTTCTGAGATGGTTCGGGCACATAATTAGGATGGATGATGGAAGCGTGAGTGAGTGGAAGTAGGCCAAGAGGCCGACCGAAGCTGGGGTGGACGGATGGTGTGAAGCAGGCGTTGGGAATGAGAGATCTGATGGAAAAAAATCGCGACAGAGCGTGCAATGGGTAGGCGTGAGTGGAGAATGGTTTAGTATGAATTAGTTTCGAAGCAGCCCTAATGTGCTTTCTCGCCCTATCGTCTCGTAGAAAAACGGGATGAACGCGGCTGGAAGTGGGCCCAGTAACCTCGACGCATCAAAAGGTATACCAGTAAACGCTCTCGGGCCCTGCTGCTGACACTGATGCTGACCCGACTCTTGACCCTTAGTTGGGGCGGATGGATGATTATTCATTTTATAGATCATTAACACTTTACTTTAGTATTTCAGTATTTCTTATTTCGTGGGCTCTATTATTTATCTGTGCCCTTCTTTCATGGTGAGATATTTTGGATTAGTTATATAATTATGTATCGTTAGACGCCCGCAGGGGCCCTAGGTGGACTATGCGGTGTGTTAGTTTGTCGAGTCCAACCTACGGTGGGAGAATTTGCACTCTCCCGGGCGCCTAATAAATGTTTGAGCACAGCTAGGAGTTTTGATGGCTAAAAGGTGAATTAATGATGCTGTTGATCTTAGAGACTGGAAGTCTTGAATGGCACTGTGCGTGGAGAGGGCGAGGCGAGTCGAGGCAGGTTGAGGCGAGTGGAGACGAGTTCACTGGCCATGCGATGAGTCGAGACGAACCGAGGCTGATTGAGACTTGGTGACCCGGGAGTGGGGGGTACTCGCGGGATTCGAGGGACCCGGGGGTTTCGGGAACCCGGGGGACTTGGAAGACCAGGAGAATTTGGGGGGTCCCACTTGGTCCCTTCCGAGGCCCTTTGGGGCCCCCTTGAGAAACGTTGAGACCCGCTTGAGGGCCCTCTGAACCCTGGGACCCCTGCATCCCTCCCACCACCATGTTAAACCCATACACAGAAAGATGTATGTGAAATGCTTGAGTAGAACAATTGATCATTACAGTCCGCGGATTACTGGCGCAGAGGGCGAGGGTCGTGTCGAGGCTGGTCGATGTGCGTCGAGATCAGTCGAAACATGTTGAGGCAAGTCGAGTTGGTCGCGACGAGCAGAGACTGGCCGAAATGATTCGTGATGAGCCGAAATGAGCTGAGACGAGGGAACCCGGGAAGCTCGGGGGACTTATGTTACCCTCCAATATTCGTAGCTTTGCGCAGAGGCAGTATCGTAAACAACGAGTGACCAGTGAGTTCGAAAATACCATCAAATACTGTTCTTCGCGTCTAAGCTTGAAGTTTACAAGTTTACAGGGTTTAGAATGAAGTGGTCAGGGAGGTGAACGCGAGTGTGCTGGGTCGTGGCTTGGAACTGTTGGAAGCGAATGGGCGGAGTTGGCAGTTGAGCCAGTTGCTATTTGCTGATGAAACGGTCCTGGTTGCGGATTCAGAGGAGAAGCTATGTAGGCTAGTGTCTGAGTTTGGTTCAGTGTTAGAGAGGCGGAAGCTTCGAGTGAACGTGGGTAAGAGTAAAGGAATGAGATGCTCGAGGACTGTCGATGCAAGCAAAATTAGTGTCACCCTAAATAGAGTGCTCTAAGAGGAAGTTCAGTGTTTTAAGTATCTAGGCTCTCATGTGGAGATAACTGAACCAGTAGAAACTGAAGTGAAGGCGCGAGTGAAGGAGGGATGTAAAGTACTGGGTGCACTACAGAGTGTAATGAGCTGTAGGACGTTGGGGATGGAAGCAAAGAGAGGGCTGTATGAGGGTGTTGTTGTCCCAACTGTGCTCTACGGAGCTGAGACTTGGGGGGGTGAGAGCAGAGGAGAGAAGAAGGTTGAATGTTTCCGTGATGAAATGTTTGAATATCATGGCTGAAGTAACGCTGAGAAACCGGATCACCAACGACGTGGTTCGAAACAGAACAGGGATGGTGAAGAAGTTGGAGAACAGAGTGGATTTGCGTGTTCTGAAATGGTTCGGGCACATGGAGAGGATGGATGAAGGGAGATAGGTGAAAAGGTTGAATGCGGAGGCGAGTGGGCACAGGCCTAGAGGTAGACCAAAGTTTGGGTGGATGGATGGTGTGAAGCAGGCGTTAGGAAGGAGAGACATGAATGTGGAGGTGGCGAGAGAGCGTGCAATGAACAGGCATGAGTGGAGAATGGTTGTGAATGGTTGATTTTGACGCTGCTCTGATGTGCTTTCCTGCCCTTGGCATCCTGTTGTCGGGATGGTCGTGGGTGGGGGAGGGCCCGATTATGACGCGGCGGGGGTGAACCAGTGAAAACTGTCGGGCCCTGCTGCTGACGTCGTATCCTCGGACTTCACTCGTGACCCAGAGTGTATGTTGAGGGGGTACCGGCCAGACCCTTTAACACTTGAGGGCTAAGTTGTGTGAGGTGCGCTTTGCCGTCGGCCACTCACCCTTTCTGGGGGATGCGGCCTAGTGTCTGTATATCTGTATCTGTAAAAAAAAGATGCTCACACTGCTCCTAGGATGACCACGATAAGCGAGACGATCCCTTGTCGTGCCCATCCAAAGAACCTCACTGCTTTTACTGCAAAGTAAACGGCCAGTCTACGGGACACGAAGACTGCCCACAGAACAAAACTGAGAGAGAGATCCTGCAATAGCAAACTGAGCACAAAGTCGGGCGACGAGAGGCTGCGGCCGCGATTCGCTCCCCCCCAGGCTGACCCTCCCACTCAGGAGAGAAGATCAGCATCATTCCCTACCCACTTCCTCATAACGCTTGTAGATAGCGGTGCAAACAAAGTTGCTCCCTCAATGAACCCATTCACCATGATGAACTCGCTCTCCAAACAACTGGGAGGCAGACCGATAAACGTAAACCGACAGGGCAAGAAGTATCTGGCCCACGTCATAAATATTGAGCAAAGTAACGCTATACAAAGGATTAACAAAATAGACAAACACAAAGTAACTGTCAAAATACATCCGTTCTTCAATGCTACAAGATGAATTATATACTCTTCCATCTACACTCCCAAAACTGACCCAAGGGCTTTCGCAGCAGGTTTAGCAAAGAAATATGGAATCACCAACGTTTCTTCAGCAGAATGGATTAAACCACGAAACATCCACACCACCGCGTATCAAATCACTTTCCCATGACGTGACACCCAGGAATTGATAGAAATCCCGGGCGAACAGTGAAAAACAAAAACTTACCCAGTGGCGACATGGCCTGCAATGTTAAAAAAATGCCTGGAATACGGCCACGTCATCATATACTGCAAGCCATACATACGCCAGCGCTTTAAGAGGTGCGCCGGCGAGCATGACCGAAAGGACTGCACAGCTCGCTAACCTAAATGCCACCACTGCTCCTGCCACACGAGAACAAGCCATCCAAATCTTTCACGACGAAAACCCAAACTGACGTAATTAAAATTACGCCAAAGAAGTTAAATCCACAACTAAGTCTACCCCATATGACAATACTCGCGTACAGTTAACACAAACTACTACCATTACCGCAAAATCCCTCTCCAGTACTAACAATACCACAACCAGTCCAGCGACCGCCCTCGTAATAGAGGCGGGCCCCCCAAGCAATGAATCAACCAAGGTCCAGGAAAGCGCTGCGATGGATGCTTCTTCGGTCGACTACGAGGAGAGGTTCAAGAACCCGGAAATCAGAAGGCCAAGAGACGATGATTCCTCCTCCGACGACCGCGGGATACGCGACACCCTCTCGCCACGAAGCAAAAGAATTAGCAGCACCCCACAAACCACAGCTCGCCTCGATCAGAGCGTTGAACGACTTCTGACCGTCTTAACTGCAACCGCACCCAGCGAAAACCTAAGTGAGGTATTCAACCCTCAGCTAACATGCCCAACACCAGAACATCTCACAAGTAAGAACGACCATTGCCTGCGCGAGGACGCCTTGAAAATCTTCAACGAAAAACTGATACCCCAAGCCACTGATCTACCATGCATCGCACTCGACTCAAATATCCCAACGACTACTACTCAGCCCATCATGATGTTTAAAAAAAACTCCATTCAAGAAAAACGCGCTTGCTCAAGAAGCAAACACAAAGATCGTACTCCCTCGTCCTCCTCCTCCTCCTACAAGAGCACTTACAGCCGAGAACGCAGTGAGTCTAGGAGATCATGTTCTACAGAAAGCGGACGCTCAATCGAACGCTCTCGATCTAGGACACCTGCACCTCTTGGACAAGAGCACCACGAAAGTTCCTACAAACCACGCGACCGTTCCAGACCATCAAAATCTGGGGGTGAAACAAATCCGAAATGAACAACACAGTACTTCAGTGGAATTGCCAGGGAGTTATAAGCAAGAAAGATGAATTACTATCGCTAATCCCCACCCATAAACCTTTGGTGGTAGGCCTCAAAGAGATCAAACTCCGTGACACAGCCACCTTTACTATCCCTCAATATGTCATACACCGTCGCGAAGGTCACAAGAAGGTGACTGCACTCGGCGGAGTGGCACTTATGATCCATCAAAGCATACCTCACCACCTTCTCCCTCTGAGAACAGAACTTCAAGCTGTCGCAGTGAAGATATGTATCCCAAAACCTATTGCGGTGGTATCTATCTACTCGTCACGTAACCACGACCTCACGGAGGCACTAATGACCGATCTGCTTAACCAACTGTATCATCCCGTACTTCTCCTTGGAGACTTCAACAGCTACCACGAAGTGTGAAGATGCGTGAGAACAGACCCCAGAGGGGTGATAATGGCCAACACCATGGACACTCACAACCTGGTCCTTCTTAAAGACGGACAACCCACACGGATCACCCTCGAAAGTGAAACCGCCACCGATTTATCAATCTGTTCCCCTACTTTAGCTCCCCAACTCGTTTGGGGAGTCCTGCCTTCGACACATGACAGTGATCTCAACCCAGTGATCATATCGCTCCTTACTAACCGACCAAACAATCCTAACACACAGGAACTTCGATTTAACTACCGGAAAGCCAGCTGGGAGGAATACTCGACACATGTCGCATGGGACGATGTGGAGGGCCTTCCCGAAGACATTTCAGAGCATGACCTTATCATACATCTATACGAAAAATTCCAAAGTGCACCTACTGCATGCATTCCCCAATATGTACCCTCAACCTTTTTCCCAAAATCTTGGTGGTGCTCGGAGGTACAAGAAGCAAGGGATCGGCGTGACAGGATGTGCGAGGCCTTCCGCCGCGCACGTTCCCCCTGTAACCGAGTAACCTGGAAAAGGGAAGCTGCCGTATTCCGCAAACTTAGTGTGGAGAAGAAGCGAGAAAGCTGGACCCAACTAGTTAACACAATCAATCGAAACACCCCTCTTTCCCAAGTGTGGGAAAGAATCAGACGTATCCAAGGTCGCCCCGAGCGACCTATCCACACACTGTCGGATGGAGACACTGTCTATTCTTCATACGCGGACATCGCGGACAAACTAGCTCAGACTTTCAGCCTAATATCACAATCAATAAATTATACGGCTTCTTTCCAACAGGAAAAGATCCTAAGAGAAAGTGAGCATATCGACTTCACTTCCACAGATGAAGAATTCTACAACAAACCTTTCTCCATCCAGGTACTACAAAATGCAATTGACCACACTCGTGAAACCTCACCCGGGCCGTACCGAGTGCACATCAACATGATCAAACACCTTCCTGACAACGCTCTCCAGCACCTACTAAATGTGTTCAATACGCTGTATTCAAATTCATTCTTTCCCAACCAATGGCGGGAATCCGTAATTATCCCGATACCCAAACCCGGAAAATGTCACAGCGACCCACATAACTATCGTCCCATTGCCCTAACTAGCGTCCTATGTAAGGCTATGGAAAGATTGATAGACTCACGCCTAGTCGAATACTTTGAAATGCATGCAGGCCTTAACAACATCCAGTGCGGTGGCCGTAAGCGTCACTCCACAACGGACCACCTCGTACGACTAGAATCAGACATTAGACAGGCCTTCGTCCGAAGAGAACATGTAGTTTCCATATTTTTCGACGTTGAAAAAGCTTACGGCGCTACGTGGAAATACGGGATCGCGAAGAATCTCCACCGTAAAGGTTTGAAAGGTCGGCTACCACTTTTCATCCACCAATTTCTACAAAATCGCATCTTCAGGGTCAAGGTTGGCGACACTCAGTCTCCGTCATATCCGCAAGAAATGGGCGTTCCCTAGGGAAGCGTCCTCAGTTTCACTCTCTTTATCCTCAAAATCGATCAGTTAGCCGACATTCTTCCCAGAGACGGAAGACTGCTCTCATCGCTATACGTGGACGACCTACAAATAAGCTACTGACACCCCAGCCTCATAACAATTCAACATGAACTCAAGAAGTGCCTAAACCTAGTCGGGAACTGGGCTTCCCTAAACGGATTCCGATTCTCGCCCTCTAAAACTAAAAGCATGCACTCAACCCTTGTGCCCGGTTTACACCTGAAACCAGCACTAACACTGCACAACACACCTCTAGTATACGAAGAAACGATCAAATTCCTGGGTCTTGTGTGGGATCCTAAACTCACGTGGCGACCCCACATTGCAGC
>SDVV010004176.1:0-20472 GCA_016164225.1 Gammarus roeselii
TATAAATATATATATATATACATATAGATACATACACATATATATATATACATATACATATACATACATATATATAGATATACATATATATACATATACATATACATATACATATACATACATATACATACATATACATACATATACACATACATATACATATACACATACATACATATATACATACATATATACATACATATATATATACATATATACATGCATACATACATATATATACATACATAAATACATATACATATACATATAGCTATATAAAAATATATATATAGCTACCTAACTATCATGTTATTTCTTGAGGAATTGTAGTTTTACATCTGTGGCATGGAAATCTAAGTTACAATACTATATCTCTGCTGCATTCAGGCTTAAATTCTTGAAAATTTGTATTAGGTGCACATATATACCAATTGCATTAATATAAGTAACATGCCAACAAAAAAAATCCAAAGTTGCTCTATAATGTAGGTGAGTTATAGGAAAGGAAATAAAATTAGATTTTTTTCCTATCTAAGATGTCAACTTTCAACAACATTTTTTCAATAATGATTCAACAAAAAATGTACAAGAGACCAACAAAAAGAACTACTGGAGCTTTAAAATAACATTTGAATCACAGCTGTAGCTTAATTACTTCCAAGATACATTAATTAGAATTCGACAATCCAAGCAAAACATGGTTGGAGGTCACAACTTGGCAACCTTGTATCTCCAGAACTAAAGATCACAGAGACCTAATATTTTGTTGATCTCAATTGTCCATGTGGATTTACAGATATAAAAAGTATATATGTGCAATATATACATAGGGGTCAAGTCCAAAACCTCATTTATGTGGCTGATTTAATCTGGAATGACCCTCTCACAACCAAAATTACAAATTTCTCCCCATGAAAGCAGTAGACAACAACCAATACTAGCACTTGCAAAGAGAAAATCAACAATTTTATCACCAGAACTCTCCTCATAAGCAAAATATAATAGCTACTTATCTGATTTGTGAATGATTACAGTGGAGTCTGTAAAGTAACATTCATTATGATACTTTGCATGGTTATCTGGGTACTAGAAAACTGCACAGGACAATGACAGGATGTCCCTCACAATTTAATACCTCAAACTTGGAAGATTTACAAATATCCCAATTTGCATCAATAAGCATACTATGACATATCTACCCATCTTTTGTCATATGTATCTCGCCTTTGCAGCCCCCCACAGCCCCAACAGCCCCGCCAACAGGGCACGCAGGCATGGGAGTCAGTACACCTCAGCGTGCGGGCAATCAAAATGAACAGCATGGTACAAGCACTGCAGAAGGACGCTGATCCAAATGCGCTCAATAGGTGCAAAGAAAACAGAACAATGAAGACTGTCAACAACTGCACACAACTGTCGGCAACACAAACAAAGCCACAATATCACATCAAATTGAGTGTAGCAAAACTCATACAACACTGCCCCCAATTCATCCGCCGGGGCCCTCTTGGAGCCGCAAAGTGAATCACACTGCACCACATCAGCAAGCAGCCGGTTTCAAATCTGCAGACAGCAAGAATAAAAGAATCTCCGTTTTTAGTCCGTCTGACAGCGAGGAACCACCAGCTTGAAAGGATGCCTAAGTGTGCCAACAACCGGAGCTCTCTCAAACAGAGCAGACTAACCTGAATCAACGGAAAAATGAAAAATCTTCCAACACTTCACAAGATCAAAACGCAACAACCTCCCCCTCACAGAAAACAACTGCTATGCTTTGAGCTGCTCACCATAGTCCACTCCACCCAGCCCATCAATCTCCTTGGTCCACCTCCTCTGCACAGACTCCAACAGTCTCAGATCCCCCAAATATCCTACATTTCAAACACATGAGCAGTAGTCCAAGATGGGTCTAATATGAGTAATAAATAAAGAAACCATGAAAACAGAACTTCTATTGACAGTAGAGCAGAGCAGACTGGTCGCCAGAGTGGAAGCCTTTCTTACAACACTCCTCACGTGGAGATGGAACCGCAGCCTTGAGTCAACAAGCACTCCCAAGTCCCTGAAGGAATCGACAAGCTCATGTACCACACCTTTCAAATAATAAGCAGTTCTATCATAAATCTGCTCCAATTCAAGACAGCCCCTGTAAAATTGCATAAAGACACTTGTCAATGTTCAACGAGAGATAACATAACGACACATTATGTAATGCATTCCTTCACATATTATGGAAGTAGTAGACTTCCATGGCTATTTGAGATTTGTCAATGCACATTGCCATTCTAAATTTTAAAGAATACGAGGAAATCAATGATGTTTGTTGGTCAAATTGAATTCTATGAAAGAGGACTAGATTACTATCAACTGAAAAATCTTGGCAATGCATTAGTTATAGCTACTTCCCAATCTACATCATTTAAAAAAAAAATTGAACCTTATTTAGCAATTGTGGAAGCCATTTCAAAATTATCTGGGAGACTCCTGAAATGATATTCTTCAACAGTCAAGCCAGGTGTGCAACGAAAAAATTTCAAGGGTGGGGGAGGCATTGACATTAATTATTCAATGTACTGTTTTAAAACCTGGCTAGTGAAATTTCTTCAACGTTTCATATTTACAGACCACATGATGAAGAGAAGACATCCTCAACCTGCATTCTTTGCCAAGGGGTTCAAGATTCTATCAAGAGTGGTTCTTAACACCACGTCAGTCTCACGTGTCAGGAAGGTGCTGTAACAGTAAATGTACCAAACAAATGTCAGCCACGTGTTTATTCTAAAAAGATACCCCTACCCTACTAAACCTAACCAAACTCTACTTTACCTAACCTAACTTTTATTGTATAAATACTAATATAGACACTCATTTTCTAATAATAATACAAAAAATTCTCCACAGTTATATAATAACTAAGAAAAAGAGCAACTGTTAGGCTGACACACATGCCTGACATACAGCTTAGAACCCTACTGATTCTATCACAGGACACCAGTCTGCAAAGTAGGGCTTTGAATCATCATGACTTTTTATGAACTCAGAAAATCTGAAGGCATAACATTAAAATAATTTAAATATTAAATCCAAAATTGTTAAAATTCAAGGAATATTTTTTATAAATTGTCACCAAAATTTTGAATTAAGTTTCTTAAGGAGTGGCCAAAGACCTAAGGGAGATGCATCTCTTCCCAGCTGAATGATAAAGTAATTTCAAACAGTAAATCATGGTAACTTTGATTAATTAATCAGCAAGCGCTTGGAACTGAAAGTAACAATTTGATATAAGTCTATGACTTTAATGATCAATTTTCAATTTTTTCAAATAATTTCAGAATTTTGTTGCATTACATAAAATTGTACTAAAAAGTCATAAGCTTCATATTCTCATGAGATAATCATTTGTCAACATGAACAAAAGTACTATAATAGTCACTGACTGCAATGAATTCGTGAATTGAACATCCAATATATGTATAAATGTTTATCTCAGTTTCTTTTATTAGCTTCATAAAAACTCAACTCAATTTTTAACATTATTTTCTTCAATTGCCTAGGACAAAAATGATATCGCAGCAATGTAAGCCTACTAACAAGTACATTCAATAAAATGAGTTTATGTTACGGAGTGTGTCTCGACTAGTCCAGTATATAATACAAAAAATATAAGAAATTATAATAATTTCTAATAATGTTGAAAAACTTTAGAATTACGTACCGATTTGGTAAAATCGACTAGTGTTCGTTGGGAAACTAAAGTATTTAAACACGGAAACTTTCAACAAAGGCAATTATATAAGAACAGCCATACAACACAAGACATTTTTAGAGTTCGGTTGTAGTTGTTATAAATATTTTCTTCAATCAAAAATTATTTGTATACAACATAAATAATAGCCAAGGCCACTTTCGGCATCAGAATGCTCAGCTGTTTCGGAGCGGTGACGCGAAGATAAAGCATGGGTTAAAAACAAATAAATACTCCACTGAAGAAAACAGACAGCCACAAATAAACTCGAAACTCACATGAAATTTCGATCTATTTAAATAAGTTAGACGATGAATTTACAAAGCTGATTATAATTCTCACTATAAACATGAGTTATCTACAGCCGGCACGTGCATGGAATAGGCAACAAGGAAAGCGACACAGCAAGCGATCAGCTGATATAACAACCAACTCACCTTCTGTTCTCGAGCAGTCTTGTTGCTACAAAAGACGAACACGCTGTATATAAGTTGTATTGAACTTGTTCCATTAATTGACTTGAATTCTTCCAAATGCTCGCATCCTCCAGTAGTCATTGCAAAATTAACTAATAACTGAATTCAGAGAAAACACACAAAATCAGTGAAGGTAGGTGGGGCAGTGAGGTCGACACGCTCCCCACGCCGCGCCATAGATGCCATCTAGTGGTGATCACAGAAATGATTGTCAGCGCATCCTTTGAAACAAAAAGAGAAAACGATTGTATTTCAGCATAAACTACAGCTTCTTTTTGTTCGCTGCGAGTGAAAAATTTAGTTCCTATACTCCGTGACTGTTGGCAAGAGCTCAAAGTTAGAACAAAAAATTTGTTATGCAGAGTAATTTTTATGATTTTTCTCGAATATTGGCATGGTGATGTGAAGTATATAAAGGGTCACAAGCAGAGGAAGATAAGGAAATTTATATTAAATCGAATGCAATTTGCACTGAGCACATGGATGATTTAAAAAATAATAGATCATCTCTGTTTATTTTTGTGCATCAACGAACGTGGGCGATCGTTCCATCTTTTCGTTTCAATCACATATTTCGAGACCCTCGAAAATGGAACAATACGGGAATTGGTGACATCGAAATGACGTCACATAAGCTGGACATACTAAAAAACTAATTGTGTTTAGATATAACAGAAGTTGAAAAAGGACAGAGTGTGGCCCAACTGCATGCTAGGGTATATTTAGCTACAACCATCTGAAATGAGAGCGCATATCGGAAGCACGTATTTGCGTTCGGCCAGCTGGTACACGCTCTGTTCCGTAATATTTTTTGCTGTATCTAGACTAGCAGCAATTTGCATTCCCACTTACCGGTTGAGCTGTTTCACCGCTGTAAACAAAATCTCGCTTATGGGCGTGAGAGTAGTCGTGTCGGTAATCCATGACTTATGAAAATAGTTTATAATAGTCGTATCACGAAATCAATGACTGCATGACATCTTCTGAACAATAATTCAAGAAAACTGTGAATGCAATTACTCGTTTCCGGGTATTAACGAAAGCAAAATTGTTGGCTCCCACCATCTTACCAGGCATTGTTGACATCATGCGGCCAGGGCTTTATATGTAAATGTATCCAAGATAACATCATGCGGCCAAGATAGCTGCTGCTGGCGTTGGGGGTAAACAATTGTTTAATTGTCGTTAAATAGCGAAAAAATGCGCGGAACAGAGCGTGTACTAGCTGCCCGCATGGGTAAAGAAGATATCACTTTATGAAAATATGGTACTTATGCTCTATCCAGCTTACACATCACGACATGGTTGTGCGAAAATGGCTTTCCCATAAAAATTAATGCACCATGACATTAGTAGATATTTTCAAAACTGATAAATTGAAGAGCGAGAGTTTGGTAATGTGATTCCTTGATAGTCAAGACTAGGTGCTTGCATTTCTAGAGTTCGCAAAAAATCTAAGGCCAAATTCGACTAAGTATATTGTCAAATCTTACCACACGCTTCCATTACTCGTTCACACAATTTCTTCTCTTTCAGCTAAAATTAAAACACAAAATATTCGAGAACCCTCCCACCAGGTCAATAGTTAGTTTGAAAGTGTAAAAAACCGATGTTTCAATATTTTTACACAGAAGCGGGACTGACCAGACCATTCGAGACCCAATATTAGGAACAATTCACACCTCATTTGGACATCAAGCATTGACAAAGATGTAATGTGGGGTGGACTGAACAGTGGGTCATGGTGCGTTCGAGATTAGCCAACTTTTCAGATACACTAGATTTTCAAAATAGCTGCACAAAATAGCTTACTCTCACGAGTAGTTGGTACATGGTCTGTCTCACGTTGATTTAAGCTGTACCTAGGTTACGAAGTAATTTTATGCTCTTTACAGTAGTTGGTTTAAGGTCTTTGGCGTCATCCCAATTGCATCTTTATGATAAAAAGAGTAATTGCACTCGACGATCAAATCGTCGAGGCTTCATGACGGAGCCACACATAGATCGTTCCTATGACCGACGTGGATTAGATTAGCTTGAAGGTTCACTAGATTTTGCGCCATCGAAATTCTGTTTACAATTTATAGCACTAGAAGAGGGTTCATCAAATAACGTGGCAGTGATTTAGAGCGTCAAAAATACTATAACAGATTTTCCGGAGGGCATTAATAATCACCTTCTGAAGAAATGCGACGAATGACTGGCGTTCCCATTGTATTTCCATTTTTCTTGTGTGAACGCGTTCTAATACTAAGACTATTCAGCGCCAACTGTCCAAGCCGGTCTACTCCCATAGAACAGGTTATCGTTGGTGTACAATAGTCTGGCTTCCATCATTATATAAATTTTTCGCAGTCACGTGATCGTTCAATTACTTTTATCAGCGTTCGCATTCAGCTGTTCAACTTGAACGTGGTTACGTGGAAATTTCGCCTGATTGCGACGGGTCAAGAAACTATTGTTTCTTAAAATACTTGTAAATCATTCTTTAATACAGAGCCCTTTCTGAAAAAGTAATAACAGATTGTTGAACAATAACACTAACCTAGCAAAACGAAGTATTGAAATTTTCAAGCTCTTGTGGACCTTTAAAGGGGTCCAATTCCACAGGAGCTTCCGACGCAAGTCTCTGCTAGTTCTATACAAGCTGCGCATGCGTGGAAAGGACCATCTAAAGCGCAGTTTTCCAAAATAGGTTCGGAGATTATTGACAAACAAAGCCTTTTGAGTACGTGGTCCTCAATGTTTTAAAAAAAATGGCGACGATGTGTTCACGCGATGACTTAAATTGGAATTTGAATGAGTATTGTACATGTTCTGTGCATTGTTTTGATACTGTGCGGTTACTAACTGCGAATAATAATACTCACCAGCCATACGTATTCTATGTATTTGAATTTTTCTTCAAAACATACGTTCGAATGGAGTCAGAAGGATGATTAGATTCGATTTAGGGGTCCATCTTTATCGAATCACATCAGAAGGATGATGATGATATTATGTCAAATTCTGGGATACACGACGTTATATAATGAGAATTTGCGATACAAACAACAAACATGGTGGTTTGTTTCTAATATATTTATCAGCCATTGCTGTAATGAAATACAAGGAGGGTATATTATGAGAATTTGCGATACAAACAACAAACATGGTGGTTTGTATCTAATATATTTATCAGCCATTGCTGTACTGAAATACAAGGAGGAGGGTGTAAAGGTGCACTTGAGCTTGAAGCTTTCACCACTTCATTTTGCTAGGTTAGTGTTAGTGTTAAACAATCTGTTATTACATTTTCAGAAAGGGCTCTGTAGAAGAAAATGATTTGAAAAATATTATATGAAACAGATTTTTTTTGACCCGTCGCACCAACATGAAATGGACACACAGCCGCGTTCACGGTCAACAGCTGAATGTGACCGTTGATCCAAGTAATTTAGCGATCACGTGAATTAAAAAAATTCATATATTGCTAGGGAGTTGAACTATTGTATACCGACAATCACCTGTTCTATGGAAGTAAACCAGCTTGTAGAGTTGATGCTATGGAGTAGTAGTACTTGAACGCGTTCACACAAGCCGAATAGCAGAATAATCTTCTTCTTCAAAACGCTATTTATTCGTGCACATTTCTTCAGATGGTACATATTAATACGCTCCAGAAAATATATTAAATGAGAAATATTCCACGGATATAAATTGTAAACAGAATTTCGATGAGGCAAATTCCAGTGCACATTTAAGGCGAATAACAGAGACAGAAAAGACGTAGAGGTTGAATGCTGAATTGGTATTGATAATGATTCTTGCTAGAGGCGCAGCAAATTTTATTCGTAAATAAATTATTATATACAAGTCTGCTAGAGATCTATTGGGTTCAGAGCTCAATCAGAGTATCACGAATATTGGCTTGGCTTCCCACATCACAGTACGGCAAAAGACCAATCTCACAAGTATTGACAATTCACCCAGTTTCCCGCGCGTGTATTTGCTGCAAGACCCGAAGAACTTGAAGCCTTCGTATAAAGAATTGAAAATGTTGGGGCTAATTCATATGATGTGCTGTGACTACAGAGGGTACACAGGGCAGTTTAAATTACTCAGTTTCACGTGCTTTGTTATGATCAGCACTCCATTGCCACCGCGGATATTTTGCCAACGTAATTTTGGATCGTTAAGATTAGATTAAGATAGGTATGGAAACTTTATGGAAACCAAACAATTTTGAATTTTAATTCTCGTATACTTGTGCAATATTGCATACAGGAATAATACTTCTAAAAAGTATAAATAAAATTGCAGCGCTCTAGACAGTTCCCTGTTTTTGAGCTTCTTACTTAATATACCGCATTACATCGCGGAAGGGAAGAATGACTTCATTTGTGCGACTATTTATCCAATATTCTCACCATAAACCGGAATTTTTACCGAAAGCGATTACCATTTCTCAATAGAGGCTGAGTGAGTAGGTATTATAGAGTGAGTAAGCACTATACAGTGAGTAGGCACTATAGAGTGAGTAGGCACTATAGAGTGAGAAGGCACTATAGAGTGAGTAGGCACTTTAGAGTGAGTAGGTACTATAGAGTGAGTAAACACTATAGAGTGAGTAGGCACTATAGAGTGAGTAGGCACTATAGAGTGAGTAGGCACTATAGAGTGAGTAGGCACTATAGAGTGAGGAGGCACTATAGAGTGAGCTTGGCACTATAGAGTGAGTAGGCACTATAGAGTGAATAGGCACTATAGAGTGAGTAGGCACTACAGAGTGAGTAGGCACTATAGAGTGAGTAGGCACTATAGAGTGAGTAGGCACTATAGAGTGAGTAGGCACTATAGAGTGAGTAGGCACTATAGAGTGAATAGGCACTCTAGAGCGGAAGGGAGATTTAGGAAAAATCGTCGCGTTGCGCCAGTGCATTGCACTCCATCAATGAGTATTTCATGTAGATTGCCACTTGGTGGCACAAAGGATATGGTGGCGTGAACGGTCTCATGTCTGCGTCTATTAGATGGTTATGTGTTATTCATGTGGGTCATGTGCATAGACGGCTGATGAATATTTGGTCTAACCTGTTGGAAAACTTAGTTTCCCACTCGCCGACTAAGGTTTTGAAGGAAATCCTTTTCTGTCCGCTCTGTTGCCACGTTACGTTCCATCCTGACCTTATAAGGGAGTTAACGATAAGGAACCACCCTCAGTAGTGTATGGTGATGAATTGTTCTTGATTGGTGGAGGCCAGTTTTGCAAGGGAATTTGCACGATAATTCCCCTTTATTCCCACGGATCACGGGATCCAGCAGAATTAGACCGCTTGGCCCGCCTCGGACATTGTAAAGAAGTCGTTTTGTAATTCACGTACAGTGGGGCGTGCTTTGATTTGATTTGATCCTCATTTCCACCGGAGCCTCCCCGTGAGTCATACTAGGCTCCCCCATGTGGCGCGACCGTCACTGATTCAGGTAAATTCGCACAGCCTCGCGTGCGGAAGGATTAGTCTTGTCAGGGTGAAATCAAATACATATTTTGATTGTGGCATAGTCGCATACTAGCGCGTACAAAAAACGAAAAGAGTTACCGCGTATCTACGTAAATGTATTGTTATCTCTGTGGGCAGGTGTTTGGGGCTTAGCCAGCTTCGTATAGTCCGTCGTGTTTTCCGAAAGCAATAAGCTTTTTCCGGTCGGTTGGGTCAGTGAGTAGGCTTTTTGGGTTACACGGGAAATTTAAGAGAGCTCGTGGGGCTGCTGCGAGTGCGTTGCAGTCCATCACTAAGTATTTCACACTGGTAGCTATTTGGTGGCAACAGGGGCAAGGCGGCGCGTTGGTGGGGTGAGCGTAATATGAAAATGACCATTTTGCGAGTCGATTTGATTTGATTTAAGCCTCACTCCTACTGGAGCCTAAACGCGAGTCATAACAAGCTCCAGTAGGCTTGCACACCTCTGTGTGCGAGATATCAACGTTGCCAAATTTAGAACAATTTGAAAATTTCAGTCGTGTCAGACGGAGGCTGGTGCGCACAAGAAAAACGTTTAGACGAGATGGATCTATGTTTTTAGTCGTTTTTAACTTCATAAGTAATATGTACGCACGCTAGTGCATACAGGTAGCATCGTCGAGACTGGTACAAGGTTCAGGTTACACGGACAACGTCAGCTCCGATAGCAATGCAACACAATGTTTACAGCTACACGGTCTAGTTCAGTTACAGTACAATTTATCCTTACAAGTAATATAAAGACTCAGGCGAAAGGAATCCAGCCTCCAATCACCTAGAACGTCAATATTAACATATACGCACGCCAGTGTGCACAGGTAGTATCTTCGAAATTGGTTCAAGGTCCACGGCTTCATGAACCAGATCAACTCCAACTGCAACGTATCACAGTATTTATAGCTACGCGGTCCAGGTCAATCACAGAAGTTACATATGGTCCGTGCACGCGCGAGCGAGCACAGACGGATAAAAACACCCATTCCCAAAATCACAAACAGGATCTCTCGCAAAAATTATTTCAGATTGTGTAGATCATAATGAGTAAAGAAAGGGCAGGTTCATCATGGGCTGAAAAACTGCTCAGATTAGTGACATCACACTTATTGCTTAGGGGGATAGGGTGGGGAAGCAGAGGTCCCTCTGGTTCCACGACCAGCCTTGACGCGGCTCCTCCCTTCTGCGCTAGTAATCCTGTGGAGTGTAATAACTTTTTTTTTTATATCCAAGCATTTTAGGGTGGGAGCGGGGTGGGGGAGAGGTAGAGGTTCTTTGGTTCCCAAAAGAGCCCGATAAGTCCCGAAGGGTGACCCAAGTCCCCCCGAGCTCCCCGGGTACCTCGAGTCCTCTCGTCTCAGTTCATCTTGGCTTTTCTCGAAATTTTCGGCCAGTCTCGACTCGTCGCACCCAACTCGACTCACCTTAACGTGTTTCGACTGATCTCGACACACCTCAACCAGCCTCGACGGGGCTCACCCCCTCTGTGCCAGTAATCTGTGGACTGCAATTGCTAATTGTTCTACTCAAGCATTTCACATACATACAATTTTCTGTGTATGAGTTTTACAGCTTGGGGAGGGAAAGCAACGGTCCCAGGGTTCAGAGGGGCCTCAAGTGGGTCCCAAAGTTTCACAAGGGGGTCCCTAAGGGTCTCAAGGGCCCCAACAGGGTTCAAGTGGGTCTCCCAAAATCGTCCTGTCCACGCGTCCTGTCCATGTGTATGGAGAATGGCAGGCACGCATTTCTGTTTGCCGCAGAAATGTTTATCAGAAATGGTGGTGATGTGGTTGAGAGTTGGGTAGTTGAATAAGCTCCTAGCCTTTAAGTCACTTTTGTAGAAAGAGTTTATCTTGCCGAAGAGGAAGTGGAGATTTATTGGCTAGCACGATCGAGGATTCAATGCGAGTGAAACAGAAAGCACCCGTGATAATGTGCCTCGTGGCTCCTGCTGCTGTAAACTACCTACCTAGGATGATCACTACTTAGAATCAACAATATGGTCCGCAGCATTTGCACTGGACATCATTTTTATTACGTCATAAATTTTCAGTCTTGCAATGAGTTTTTCATTCTTAAATCTAACACGTAAACTATATTATCAAATACACTATTTGAATTAGCGGAGTGAGAGTTCTACATGATTTTGTTACAGCTGATTTCTAATGGGCTGCCGGCTCGTACTTCATGGATTAAATATAATCTCTATTTGATCTCGATACTCATAAAAATGAAGACTTTTATGCCAGATAAACACAGACATAGAGTCGGAAAATAAAAATGTTCTGATGTTTGTTGTAAGAAGGTCAACGACATATACTGGGCATTCATCAGTGAAATTAGACGACTAAAGGATATGAGAGATAATTTACACATCAATAAATAATCTCGTATTCATACATTGTTAAGAGATTGTTACGTTCTCGGTATTAAAAGTACTTGAAACCATACAATCGGACCAACATCATGAGGCGATAGAATTATGTCGTAAACACTGCAATATTATGTTTACTCTGCTTCGTATGGGCCTGTATGTTTACCGAAGGCGATTAATTTTCATGTAAGCTTGGTTAGTGAGCAGAATTTTTAGCGTGAAAGGGGGATATAAGGAAACTCGTTGAGCTGCCGCAAGTGCGTTGCCCTTCATTGATAGTGCGTCATGCTGATTGGTGAGAATTTACACGGTGGGACAAACGGTCTCCTTTCTGCGTCCGTCTGTTGGTTGTAAGTTATCCACGAGTGTCCTGCGCACATGCGGTTGATGTGGTTAAAGTTTGGTTAGGGGTGCATCTCCACCGAAGCTCTGACGTTAGGCATTACGAGCTCCCCCATAAGGCTCAAAGATCATAAATTCTAATAGGTTCTCACACTGTGTATCAACTGTGGCACGTATGCACGCTGGTGCATATGGGAATCATACTTAAACGAAGTAAATGGTTCATACTTAGCTATATAAACAGATCATCGCTTGAAAACACTTTTATAAATATGCCGCTGTACATTGTGGAGTTTTGATACTGAGTGATCGGTTGGCTAGTAGCGTTAACGAGTGGAAGGAGGTGTTCTCAAGATTGATGTGGGTGAAAGTTAAATTAAACACAAAAAGATGGGTATTTGTGTGTGAATATGGTCCAGGTATCGAGAAGAGTGAGGAGGAGAGGGAGCAATTCTGGACTGACCTGAGTGAGTGTAATGAGAGTTTTGGAGGTCAATTCAATGTAATTGTACTGGGCGACCTTAATGCGAGAGTTAAAGATGCAGTGGTGGATATTGTGATAGGAAGGTAGGGCGTTCCCGGTAGAAATGATCGTGGAGAAAACCTGATAGGTCTGTGTATGGAGCAGGAGTAGGTGGTCGGGAACAGTTTGTTCAAGAAGCGAGATATTCACATGTACACATTATGTAAGGTTGGCCCATGGTGCAGTGGTGGAGAGAGCGCTGATCGATTTTGTGCTGATATCGAGTAGAGTGGTGAGGAGGCTGCTGGATGCGCGGGTATTAATAGGGAAGGGTGGAGGAGTGACTGACCATCTGCTGGTGGAAGGTAAATTAAGAGTGGAGCAGAGGAGGATGGGCAACAAAAGAGTGGGTGGAGGAAGAGCGGTAGTGAAAGTGAGTGAACTGAATGTGAGAAGCAGAGCTGAATAGTTCCAACATGCGTTGAGACAAGAATATGACAACGTGAGATGACAAAGACCTGAGAGATGTGGAGGAAGAATGGGAGACGTTAAGAGATGTGTTGCTGAGATGTGCGAAGAATGTGTGGGGTGCGGCCCGTGTGGGCGGGTGCAGAAGGAAAGGTTGCGAGTGGTGGAACGAAAAGGTTAAACTGGCGGCGGCACGGAAAAGAGGAGCGTTTGAGGAGTGGCTGCAGGTGAAGTCGGTGGTGGCATATGAAGGCTATAAAGAGAGGAGAAACGAGGTAAAGCGGGTAGTGAGGAGAGCAAAAAGAGACGCCGATGTCAGGTGGGGCAGATGGCTGTGCAAGAATTTTGAGGAGAACAAAAAGATGTTCTGGAAAGAGTTGAAGAGGGTGAGAAAGGGAGAGACCGAAAAAGAGGAAGTGGTGAGAGATAAAAACGGCCAGTTGTTGATTGGAAGTGGTAAAGTACGGAAGAGGTGGGCCGAGTATTTTGATGTGTTGAATGTCGAGGATGACAGAGAGGCTGACATTGCTGTTCTGGGTGGTGGTGCTCGGATGCTGGCTTTGGGAGAGAGACTTGTAGCGGACATTACCAAGGAAGATGTGCAGGAGGCGGTGGAGGTGATGAAAGCAGGGAAAACCCCTGGTGGGGAAGGCGTTACGACCGAGTGCCTGAAAAAGGGTGGAGTAACGTTTTTCGAATGGTTAGTGGGGTTACTGAACTTGTGTTTTGTGGCAGGCTTGGTACCATTTGAGTGGCACAGGGCCTGCATTGTTTCTCTGTATAAGGGCAAAGGAGATAAAAATGAAAGCTACAACTCGCGAGGTATCAGTCTATTAAGTGTGGTTGGTAAGTTGTACGGGAGAGTGCTGATCAAAAGGATTAGAGACTGTACGGACTGCGCAATTGGAGAAGAACAGTGGGGTTTTAGGAGCGGTAGAGGGTGCGCCGATCAGATTTTTGCAGTGAGACAAGTCTGTGAGAAGTACCTTGCAAAGGGAAAGGACGTGTTCTGGGTTTTCGTGGATCTGGAGGAGGCATACGACAGGATTAACAGGAAAGCGCTGTGGATGGTGTTGCGTTTTATGGAGTGGGTGGACATTTGTTGAAAGTGGTGCAGAGTTTCTCTGTTGGTAGCCGAGTATGTGTCAGAGTGGGAAGCGAGGTGAGTGATTGGTTAACAGTGGAAGTGGGACTGAGACAAGGCTGCGTGATGTCTCCCTGGCTGTTCAATATCTATATGGATGGAGTGGTCAGTGAGGTAAATGCAAGGGTGCTGGGTCGTGACTTGGAGCTGTTGGAAGCGAATGGGCGGAGCTGGCAGCTGAGCGAATTGCTAGTTGCGGATGATACGGCCCTGGTTGCGGATTCAGAGGAGAAGCTATGTAGAATAGTGTCTGAATTTGCTAGAGTGTGTGAGAGGAGGATGCTTCGAGTGAACGTGGGTAAAAGTAAAGTAATGAGATGCTCGAGGACTGTCGATGCAAGCTGAATTAGTGTCCACCTAAATGGAGAGTTGTTGGAAGAAGTTCAGTGTTTTAAGCATCTGGGCTCCCAATTGAGGTGAAACTGAGGAAACTGAGGTGAAGTCGCGAGTGAAGGAGGGGTTTGAAGTGTTGGGTGCACTGAAGAGCGTAAAGGGCTGCAGGACGTTGCGGATGGAAGCAAAGAGAGTGCTGTATTAGGGTCTCTTTGTGCCAACTGTGCTGTAAGGAGCTGAGACTAGGGGGGTGAGAGCAGAGGAGAGAAGAAGGTTGAATGTTTTCGAGATGAAATGTTTGAGAAGCATGGCTGGAGTGTCGCTGAAAAACAGGCTCACTAACGACGTGGTTCGCAATTCAGAACGGCATGATGAAAAAGTTAGGGGACAGAGTTGATTCGCGTGCTCTGAGATGGTTCGGGCACATGGTGGGGATGGATGAAGGGAGATTGGTGAAAAAGGTGTTGAAGTCAGAGGCGAGTGGACGTAGGCCTAGAGGGAGGCCGAAGTTTGGGTGGATGGATGGTGTGGAGCAGGTGTTAGAAAGGAGAAACGTGATTGTGAAGGTAGCGAGAGAGCGTGCATTGAATAGGCGTGAGTGGAGAATGATAGTGAACGGATGAGTTTTGACGCTGCCCTGATGTGCTTTCCCGCCCTAGGCATATCGTTGAGAGACAGGATGGTTGTGGGCGGGAGGAGGGGCGACGTCATGACGCGGCAGGGGTAAACCAGTCACACTTTCGGGCCCTGCTGCAGACACTGACCTCAAACCGCCCTCATGACCCATCTGCGCAAAAGAGCTAAGGTGTGCGGGTGTGAGTGTATGAGAGTGTGGGGTGAGCCTTGCCGTCGGTCACCCCCTTTGCTGGAGGATTTTGGCCTAGTGTCTGCATCTGTCTGTATCTGTACATTGTGGAGTGCATTAGGAGGTGCGCCGCTGTTAAATTTTTCCATGACTTTGTATAGTTTGGTCTGTTTACCGAAGGTAATTATCTCTATCTGATTGGTTTTGATTTGACTTTGATTTGAGCCTCATTTCCACCGGAGCCTCAACGTGAGTCATAATAAGTTCCCCCGTAGGTCGCGAGATCTGGTTGGTGAGGGCAGTGAGTTGGTTTTGTAGATTGCAAGGGGGATTCAAGAAGATTCGTCTAGCTGCCGTGGGTGTGTTGCACACCATCAGCAAGCGTTTCACGCTGATAGCCACTTGGTCGCACCAGGGACTTGGATTTGATATATTTTGAACCTCAATTCCACCGGAGCCTCAAAGCGAGTAATTGCAAGCTTCAATGCAGGGCACCATGCCCGCACAGGGCCGCGCTTACGCGAAAAATAATCAAGTTTTCGAATGATTATTTTCATGTTAAAATGATGTTTTTTTTCGTCACTATTAGTTTCTTATTTTAAAACAAAAATAAAGTCTTTATACGTCGCTCCCATTGGAATAGCGACCTTTTATGCGAAAGAACTATTTAGTTAGTACTACTGTTTAATATCATGATTTTTGGGTGGGTGTGTCCCCCCAAAAAAATTAACACTTTCGCCAGACGCCCGATGCGTTGCTATAAAGGCCATATATATTGTCACTCGAAATAAAATTGTCACGCAAGATACTGCTCTCTTGACGACCGTGACAGACGGGATGATGCCCGGTCGTGCCAAGCCAAAGACCTCCGTTGCTTTCACTGTAAAAAAACTGTCATCCCACCTGCTTTGATTGATTTCCACCGGAGCCTCAACGCGGGCAGGCTCCCCCGTAGGGCACGAGGGTGGAGGGAGGTCCAGTGAGGTTACCATAGGGCGTAGGCGAAAGCGGTTTTGGAGGCACACTCGCAGGTCGCGTGTTTTTTGGTTAGAAGATCCTTCATCAGTTCGTTGAGTTGGAGGATCAGAGTTGCAAGACAATTCTCGAATTTTGTGAGACGTTCATCGATCACACAGACTGCTGAGCGGTCCTCAGTCTTCAACTCAAGAAGGCCAGTCAATTTGTTTAGGGCATTTCGTTCTTCAATTATGCCTGCCTATTGTAAATTTCATAAGTCGGTCATGAGTGCTGTCATCTTCGGCCAATATCGGGTCATCCGGCGGTGAAAACGAGCTGTGTTCTTTAGTGCGGGTATCTTAGTTTTTAGCTTCGAAGAGAGGTTGCTAGCCCTCCTCCGTTGTGGTTTGTTCCTGCCCATCATTGAACACCCGGGTCCTATCAGGGGTCTAAATGACAGATTGTAGGACCACCCTCTTTGTAAAAGTTTTATTTACCGAATTGCGATATGTATTTCTGATATCTTAATTCCAGCACTGAACATAATGCTCATTTTTACCCCTGGTTTATTTCAATTTTTATTTTCAATTGGGTTTCGTGTTCAACATTATGTACAGACAATACCACGATTATATGAGGGGGGGCGGGTAGCCCCCTCTTTGTGCAACAATGGGGCGAGTGTACTTGCACGTATAGTGCAGCAAAAACGTATATACACAATGACAGTAGTTGTTGTAGTAGTTGCTTCCGTTTTTCACCGGAGTCACAACGCGAAGTTAATGCAGACTTCCCCGTAAGGCAATTGAAGAGTGGCAAAGTAGGTTCAACGTAAATTCAGAGTAGGTTTAACGCAGACACAGTAGGTTCAACGCAGATACAGAGTAGGTTTAACGCAGATACCGAGTGGGTCTAACGCAGATGCTTAGAAGGCCTAACGCAGATACAGAGTAGGTTTATCGCAGATACAGAGTAGGTCTAACGCAGATTCCGAGTATGTTCAACGCAGACACAGAGAAGGTTTAACGTAGATATAGGGTAGGTCTAACGCAGACACAGAGTAGGCCTTTCGCAGATACAGAGCAGGTTCAACGCAGACACAGAGTAGGTTTAACGTAGAAGAGTGGTAGCAGCCCTTTCTGTTCTCCATCGGAGCTCCAACGTGCAGTCACTGAGTGTTTTCCCTTAGGGCACGACGATCCGTTGATTCTGCACAGCTTCGTGCACGAAGGTAAAGTTAAAATTCTCAATTAATATTCAGAGAGGACAGCGAGTTCGGGATCAGAGATGATCCAGACTTCGTTACTTTCACACGGCTTAATATAAGCCTGTGTGCTTTCCGAAAGCGATCAGTATTTTTTGGCGTTCCATTTCTGTGAGCAGGCGTTGCAGGTTGCACGGGGGCATAAGAAGGCTCGTCGGGCTGCTGCTAGTACATCACAATCCATAAGTAAGGGTTCCACCCTGATTGCCACTTGATGGCAACAAGTGCATGGTGGTGCGTCCGGTCCCATGTCTACGTCCATTAGGTGGCTGGCTGTGGGTTATCCACGTGTGTCCTGGGCATAGACGGTTAATGAAGACTTGGTCTCCCCTATTAGAAAACCTGGTGTCCCACTCTCCCAAGGATAGCTTACCTGCAAGCATTTTTTTGTCCACTCTGTTGCCACGAGTCGTTCCATCGTGATGTTATACGCGAGTTGATGATCGGGAACCAGTCTCGGTAAAGTATGGAGATGAATTGTTCTTGCTTGGTAGACACCCGTTTAGCGAGGGAATCTGCGCGCTCGTTTCTTCTTATTCCCGCGTGTCCAGGGATCCAGCAGAACTCGACCGCCTGGCCCGCCTCGGACATCGGGAATAGGTCGTGTTGCATTTTTCCATGGGCAGGGTGGGTGGTCATAGTGCAGAGTTTTCAACTGGATGAGAACACTCAGACTGTCTGAAAATATAACATTTTTGGGTAGGTGGTCACTTGTGGTAATGGAGAAAGCCAATTCGAGTGCGTGTAGCTCTGCAGAGAATATAGAGGCCTCTTGAGGTGGTAGGGTGGCAGAACGCGAGGTCCCTTTGCCTACGGTCAGCTCCCACTCCGTCCGATGTTTTGGAGCCGTCAGTGTATATATGGCGGTGCTCAGAGTACTGTTCATCAAGTAGTCGTGAGAATTCTTATCAGAACATGTTGGTTCGGGTTGTTACTACGAGGTACGTCTGCAAATCTAGGTTGACCAGCGGGTGGCTGATCATCCACGTTGGTGTGTGGATTTGAAGAATGCGATAGGAGAATGAAGGCTTGATTGCTTTGCGACTGAGGTTCAGCGAGGTCAGTAAGTTGTCCACGCGTAGAAAAAAGGGTGGACATATGTTCTTTTTAGCCGCAAAGAGGCGTTTATCAAGAATGTTGGTGACGCCTCTGAGTGCTGGGCTATTGGTGTAGCTCATTGTCTTGAAATAGTACTGTAGTGAGAGTTTGTCTCTCCGGAGCGGAAGAGGAAGCTCGTTAGCATGCACGTTCAGGGTGCCGATGGGTGTGGAACGAAACTCACCGGTTGTGATCCGCAGGGCGTTACTTACTATGATGGAGAGAGGTTTAGGGGGGTTTTGGCTGTTGAACCGAAAACAATTGCTCCATAGTCAATGCGTGCGCGTATTATTGTTCTTAATAACGTCATGCCAGTGTCCATATCGGCTCCGAATTTCAAGGATGTTACAGAGAGGATAAGTCCGGTTGCTTTTTTGCAGCGAGTCTCCAGGGCTGCAATATGAGGTCGCCATGTGAGTTTAGGGTCCCACACAAGACCGAGGAATTTTATTGATTCCTCGTATACTAGCGGAGTGTTGTTCAGCGTTAGGGCTGGTTTCAGGTGTAAACCGGGCACAAGAGTAAAGTGCATGCTTTTAGTTTTGGAGGACGAGAATCGGAATCTGTTTAAGGAGGCCAGTTCCCGACTAGGTTCAGACGTTTCTGGAGTTCCTGTTGAATTGTTAAGAGGTTAGGGTTCCTGTAGCATATTTGTAAGTCGTCCACGTTTAGTGATGGAAGCAATCTTCCGTCGCGTGGGCGAATGTCTGCTATCTGGTCAATTTTGAGTATAAAAAGAGTGGCACTGAGGACGCTTCCTTGGGGGACGCCCATTTCTCAAGGATAGGATGGTGACAGAGTGTCGCCGATCTTAACCCTGAAGGAGCGATTTTGCAAGAGATTGTGGATGTAACGTGGTAAGTAGAGAATCTTATTTAGCTAACTTTTATAGTTGTTGTTGTATGTTTCGATTGGTTATCATAGGACCATATTAAATTAGGTATAAATTCGCATAATTTCATAGAATATTGGGTATAAAATACACGTAATTGGAAGTAACGATTTAAAATATTGGTATGTTTCACCTCTAGACACTGGATTTGGGTCCGATTCCATGTCGTCTTGGGGAATCAGTACCGGATTTGTGTAGAGTTAATGTTAAAATTCTTAAATAATTTAATATACATCTCAATTATGTTGTCCGCTCGCATGTTTTTACTAGATGCTTATTCCCGCAAGTCATACTTTTATAAATGTTTGTGATATGTTTGCAGTTGTACACTTAGAAGTTATTGATTAATTCAGGTTTTGTTATGAGATTTTATTGCAATTCAGAATAGCTGTCTTATTTGAGCATTCACAATATCCACTGTAGCAATTTTCACAAAAGGCTTGTGAAGCTGGCCGTAAACCTAACTAATCTTAGCCTAATCTAACCAAGGATTATATTTTTTCCCCGTTTTTTCATACATATCTTATATATTTCTTCATTGATATAAGCTTCATTCATATCAAATCTATCCACATGACTCTGTAGCTTTTACCAATCTTTATCAGTTCATGTACCTATA
>SDVV010004177.1:0-20472 GCA_016164225.1 Gammarus roeselii
CCAAACCCTATTGCTAAGGTCGCTGAATGTGCGTGGTTGTAGTTCAAATGCTACAAAGAGCAAGGATATGGTGAGATGTTTGTTTGGAGGAAGTTTGATGTGTTCGCGCTCAGTGAAAGGTAATGTTTGTTTGGAGGAGGTTTGATGTGTTCGCGCTCAGTGAAAGGTAATGGAGAATGTGAGCTTGGTGTGGTAAGTGGAAGAAAGTCTTCAGTGTAGGAAAGTTGGGCACGAGAAGGTGTGATTTTGATATTGAATGATCGGTTGGCTAGTAGCGTTACCGAGTGGAGGGAGGTGTCCTCAAGATTGATGTGGGTGAAAGGTAAGTTAGGCGTAGAAAGATGGATATTTATGAGTGCATACGGTCCATGAAACGAGAGGAGTGAGGAGGAGAGCGAGCAATTCTGGATTTACCTGAGCGTGTGTATTGAGTGTTTGGAGGTCAATTCAATGTAGTTGTTCTGGGATGCAGTGGTGGGAAATGTGATAGAAAGGTATGGCGTTCCCAATAGAAATGACAGTAGAGAAAAGCTGATCGGCCTGTGAATGGAGCAGGAGTTGGTGGTCGGGAACAGTTTGTTCAAGAAGCGATATATCAACAAGTATCGATGGGTAAGGATGGCTCGTGGTGCATTGGTGGAGAGAGCGCTGATGGATTTTGTGCTGATATTGAGAATAATGGTTGGGTGGCTGCTGGATGTGCAGGAGTTGAGAGGGGAGGGTGGAGGAGTGTCCGACCATCTGATGATGGAAGGTGGAATAAGAGTGGAGCAGAGGTGGAAGAACAACAAAAGATTGGGAGTAGGAAGAGAGGTAGTGGAAGTGAATGAACTGAATGTGAGAAGCAGAGATGAGGAGTTCCAACATGCGTTGAGAAAAAAACTTTACATCGTGAGAGGACAGGACCTGAGAGATGTGGAGGAAGAATGGGAGACGTTAAGAGATGCTGAGATGTGCGAAGAATGTAGGTGATGCTCGCCGTGTGGGAGAGTGCAGAAGGAAAGGTTGCGAGTGGTGGAACGAGGAGGTTGAACTGGCGATGGAACGGAAAAGAGGAGCGTTTGAGGAGTGGTTTCAGATGAAGTCGGTTGTGGCATATGAAGGCTTTAAAGAGAGGAGAAACGAGGTGAAGCGGGGAGTGGGGAGAGCCTAAAGGGAAAATGATGCCAGGTGGGGCAGACAGTTGTGCCAGAATTTTGAGGAGAACAAAAAGATGTTCTGGAAAGAGGTGAAGAAGGTGATAAAGGGAGAGAGCAGAAAGGAGGAAGTGGTGAAAGATGAAAACGACCAGTTGTTGTTGGAAAAGTGGTGATGTACGGAAGAGGTGGGCCGAGTATTTTGATGAGTTGTTGAATGTCGAGGATGACAGAGCTACTGACATTGTTGCTGTGGGTGGTGGTGCTCGGATGCCAGTTTCCGGAGAGATTCTTGTGGCCGACATTACCAGGGAAGAGGTGCAGGAGGCGATGGATGTGATGAAAGCCGTGTAAGCACCTAGTTTGGATGGCGTTGCGACCGGGTGCCTGCTAAAGGGGTGGAATAACGATTGTCGAATGATTAGTGTAGTTACTGAAATTGTGTTTTGTGGCAGGCGTGGTACCATATGATTGGCGCAGTGTCTGAATTGTTCCGCTGTATAGAAGCACTAGTAGGTTGGTAAGTTGTACGAAAGAGTGCTGATCAAAAGGATTAGAAATTATACGGACTGCGCAAATAGAGAGGAGCAGTGAGGTTTTGAGAGTGGCAAAGGGTGCGCAGATGAGATTTTTGCAGTGAGACAGGTCTGAGAGAATTACTTTGCAAAGGGAAAGGACGTGTTTTGGGCTTTCATGGATCTGGAGAAGGCAAACGACAGGATTGACAGAGAAGCGGTGTAGAGGGGCTTAAGTTTGTATGGAGTGGGCGGACATTTGTTGTGAGCGGTGCAGTTTCTATGTTGGCAGCCGAGCATGTGTCAGAATGGGAAGCGAGGTGAGTGATTGGTTCTCAGTGAAAGTGGGACTGAGACAAGGCTGCGTGATGTCTCCCTGGCTGTTCAATATCTAAATGGATGGAGTGGTTACGGAGGTGAACGCGAGTGTGCTGGATCGTGGCTTAGAGCTGTTGGAAGCGAATGGGTGGAGTTGGAGGCTGAGCCAGTTGTTATTTGCTGATGATACGACCCTGGTTGCGGATTCAGAGGAGAAGCTATGTAGGCTAGTGTCTGAGTTTGGTGGAGTGTGTTAGAAGAGGAAGCTTTGAGTGAACGTGGGTAAAAGTAAAGTAATGAGATGCTCGAAGACTGCCGATGTGAACACAAATTTAGTGCCTTCCTAAATGGAGAGTTGTTCAGTTCAGTGTTTTAATTATCTGGGCTTCCATATGGAGAAGACTGAATTACTGGAAACTGAGGTGAAGTAGCGAGTGAAGGAGGGGTGTAAAGTGTTGGGTGCATTGCAGAGCATAATTAGCTGCAGGACGTTGGGGATGAAAGCAAAGAGAGGGGTGTATGAGAGTGTCGTTGTGCCAACTGTGCTGTACGGAGCGGAGACTTGGAGGGTGAGAGCAGAGGAGAGAAGAAGGTTGAATGTTTTAGAGATGAATTTAATGAGGAGCATAGCTGTAGTGTCGCTGAGAGACAGGTTCACTAACGACGTGGTTCGCAACAGAACAGCGATGGTGAAGAAGTTATAGGACAGAGTTGATTCGTGTGTTCTGAGATGGTTCGGGCACATTTTGAGGATGGATGAAGGGAGATTGGTGTATAAGGTGTTGAAGTCAGAGGCGAGTGGACGTTGGCCTATAGAGAGACAGTAGTTTAGGTGGATGGATGGTGTGAAGCAGGCGTTATGAAGGAGAGACTTGAGTGTGGAGGTAGCGAGAGAGCATGCACTGGATAGGCGTGAGTGGAGAATGATACTGAACGGATGAGTTTTGACGCTGCCCTGATTTGCTTTCCCGCACTAGGCATATCGTTGAGAGACGGGATGGTCGTGGGCGGGGGGGGTTCGGTCATCATGACGCGGCAGGGGTAAACCAGTCACGCTGTCGAACCCTGCTACCGACACTGACCTCGAAACGCACTCATGACCCTGATTGTGTGTTGCGGGATCTCCAGCCAGACCCTTTTGCGCAAAAGAGCTAAGGCGTGCGAGTGTGAGTGTATGAGAGTGTGAAGTGCGCCTTACAGTCCGGCACCCCCCATGCTGGGGAATTTTGGCCTAGTGTCTGTATCTGTTTCTGTAGTAACACTCATTGTTGCAGGAAAAATATTGTATATAACTACATGTAATTACTTAATGAGCGATGCGTTAGCTGCGTTTTCGGCTTTTTAATTTAATCGTTGTATTTTTTATTTTGTTTCCATTCAAACAACATGTCTGGCAAATCTTTTGAGTGAATCCAGAGTATTTATATATTTATGTCCAGTGGTATGGAAGGATGTAAATGTATGGGTTTGTGTCACTGCCGCAGAAAACGGACATAGTAGGGAGAGTGCAAGTCAGCATTTAATAGACCACTTCCAATTATTATGATAAAGATTCATTGTGATTTACAATGTTGTATTATCGGAAATTTCTTAATTTTAGTTGTTTTACGTTCAAACGTTACCAGGCAAGACGCTACTTCTTACCGTGAAATTTTAACGAGTGTATGTAGTATTGCTTGAGTTCGTTCATTCCAGTTGAAGTGCCGATACAAGCAGGACACATTACTCTATATCATCAACCCATCTAAAAACTTAGACACTCCTGGGAGATTTTGGATAATCTCGGTTTGACAAGCACCTCTGATGTTTGTTGCGATTTTCTTATGGTTTTAGCTATGAGATTAAAGTGATCAAAATGTATCAATTTCCAATACTTTCTCTGGAGTCACCAATTGTAATAAGAACCGTGGTCGCGGAGGAATCAGGATCTTAGTCAGTTTGGCTGAGGCAAAATTTGGAGGAAATACTTGAATGGATCCAGGCCATCGTCAATCTGTACATAATGCAGCGTTGCCATCATTCTAATACTTTAATACTTAATTATTCATGTCAGTGTCAGATGGAATTATTTGGAGGCATAATACTTTCCATTTTGGTATAAGAGAGTTTGTTTGGGGAGAATCATTGCCATTAAGTCGGTTGTATTACAAATACGTTTGTATTATTTAGATACAAAGCTAATCATTTTTATGGATGATAGTGCTGATAACGAATATTATTTAATTACTGTAAGTGCTGGTAAATTATTTTTTTCTTCGATGGCTTAGAAATCCTTGCTAATTACACTTGGGTTGAAAACGCGGACTGACAAATCAGTCCATGATCACATTCAGACTAAAGATATCATGCGTGCATTCTATTTTATTCATGAGATTTGACGAGATGAAACAATTCTAACCAGGTTTATAAAAATTTATGTTTGAAATGCATGGTTTGGCAATAGTAACTTAGGTAAAAAGCATACGTCGAACCATGCCAGGTCAAGGCTTTTAAAGAAATAGCCTCCTTCCTCCTACCGGCTCGGGTTCCTCCATTAATTGTAATGAAGGATCACCAAAGTTCTAGTTTCATTTCCCACCTCTGACTGCAAACTTCAGCAGCGTTTTTTTCCGTCCGTTATTGGCCAACACTGCTCTGAGCCACCACTAGCAGAAGCGAGTCGGGGCCAGCAAAAGCAGAATGCAGACTTCTGGTGAATGGAAAGAGAGGTCGTGAAAGAAAGTCTGTTTCTAAACATTTGTTCAATAAAAATTTTGGTGGTGGCAGCTTGGTTTAGGTGACAACCTAATTTTTGGTTGCAACCAAACGAGGCAAAAATATATCAGTTTAGTTGACTATAAGTAACAGAACATATATAGTATTAAAATGAGGGAAATATGTGTAATTTATATTGGGGTATATGACACCCTGGGGATAGACTCCAGCTTTAAAGAAATGCAATTGTTTCCCTTCGAATCAGAATTCCTACTCTGAGTATGCGCTATCTCATAATATTTTGAATAAAAGAGATTATAACAATTTTAAATTTCTAACGAATCATGTTTTCAAACAATTGATTTACTATGCCCTACTTCAAAAATGCCCTTGGAGCGAGGTTACATACTATCTATGTTACCCAGGAGTAATGTTACATATATAACAACGGTTCACTCACTCGTATTTGAATCAGGCAACACTATTGCTCAAGCAAGAGAGGCGGGTCTGGTATTTGAAGAAGATGGCTAGATGGTCTACCTGGTCAAGCTTCTTAAAGGTCGTCCGTTGGGCGAACATTATTCCGTGAAACAAGCGAGACAACCCCAAAATTGTCAGCTCGACTACTTTGTGGCGGATATCCATGAGATGAGATGGTAAACGAATATATTTCATGATTGATTATTTCCCTATCAAAAAAAGAAACGATTTGTTCAGGTATGTGCCGTGCTATGGAAACAATTTACGACTCCGCACGATATATACGCCTAGATAAAGTATAAAACGATAGTCTATAATGGGTCAAGCTCAACTTGTCATTAGGCCTTTCATTGCGTCGCCTCTAAAACAACCCACTCGTTTGTTCCTTGCTCAATCAAACCGTACAGCACGAAGAGTTAGGGTCGTTTCGCCTGATGAGTTAGGGTCGTTTCGCACAAAGAGTTAGGGTCGTTTGCACGATTATTGAGAATGCGACAGATATTACAGTAAATTGCGGAAAATACAGTTCTGGAATACTTAGCTAACAAACATCTCCTAGTAGCAAAGTCTTATTTGACAAGCAATTGTTTTTTGAACAATAATTAAAATAGTAACAACTGTGGAAATATTGTGGCATTAAAAAAAGATTATAACGTCACGAGAGGCTTGGATGTAGCCAGACGTAGCCGATCAGGAAGCAAGGAGCTGGGAAAAAATAAGTTTAGATAAGATCCAGATTCTGTGAAAAATGCTACATCGATAACATTGGCGTACCCAGGCACAGCCGTGAATAAACGGGCAGTGAACATGAGAGTTAACGTCAAGACTGTACTGTAACAACCGCTAATCACACTGGTGAAGGTCTCAAATCTTTTACTTGAACTTCAAGACGCCATCAGACTAAGCCAATGACTACCAGGAGACTTGAATGCAGTAAAAAGACTGGCCATCCTGAGAAGGTTTTGCTATTTCCCTCATCCAGGTTATTTCTGATTTCGTTGGGAAAATCAGAGGTCACTTCGGAGCAGTCAATCATCGGGAAAACGCATACGTGCACAGATCAATTCATATCATGTTGGGACACTCCGTTAAACTCCATGAAAATTTTGCTCCACGAGCTGTGTCGCCTTTAGACGCTGGGTCCAATCTCTAGCAAATAGGATACATACATACAGACACTAGGCCGCATCCCCCAGAAAAGGGGGGTGGCCGACGGCAAGGCGCACCTCACACCCTCATACGCTCACACTCACACAACTTAGCCCTACTACTGTAGCAATGATGGTTAACATGACTAAAACGTTGTATAATTTTTTCAATTAATAAAGAATAAAATTATGATTGCCTCTTCAATGTATTATTGAACATCTTCACAGAATAAATAGTGTTGTTATGAATTAGTGCTCAGTTATCGGTCAGCGGTAGCCGCTCGACAATTCGTTCATCACCGACTAAGATATGGATTAAATGAGCCTAGTCTTCTTTTGATGTAGATGACGTACATTATGATTGAAGTTCAATGCCTTTCATAGTTTTCTTCTGATTGAACACGTTTGATGGAATTTGTCGCGGATTTCAATTTCTTTGCTGGTTTACGCTAGAATGAGTAGAATATTGCTCAAATTTTTATTCTATTTTTTATAATTTATCATCTTGTTCGATTAAAAAAGTGTTCATGTGACTAATTCTGACATTGTATACAAGCAACGTATACAATCATAGTATCGTACATAATTAATGTACAATATGCAGTTCGATATTAATGAATGTTATGTTAATGATTGATGAATTATTATGTCTTCCATAAAGTTTTCCAAAGTATACATCGACCGTAAACAAGTGAACTTCAACTTTCGGCCTTTGGTAGCTGCGGACAGTTTGTGATTACACGATTCGAGGTCAACTGTCTCATCAAAGCATTCAGGCACGTCCAATCTTCTGAACGGTGTTTCACTGGGAGTTTGTGATTACACTACTCGACGTCAACTGCCTCCTCAACGCATGCTGTCACGTCCAATCTTCTGAAAGAAGCAACGGACGGTTTGCGATTACACGACTCGACGTCAACTGTCTCCTCAACGCATTCATGCTCGTCCAACCTTCTGAACGGTGTTCCGCTAGAAATGATCCATATAAATACCGGCAAACGAGTGAATTCAATTACAGCTCCTCAAGTTAGACTTTCAAAATAACATGATTGTCATATGTTACAATTTTGTGCAACATGGAAACGTGTGACATGGAAAAATAACGATTTCATAATTTTTTCTGAAACTACTGTTCAGTGATGCCTTCATGAAACAAATACTATTCCCATTCAAGTCTGAAAGTCGAAATTATTGCGCCACAATTAGTAAACGTCTTGTGCCACGACAAACTAACCATGTTAAGCAATGAACTAGACTAAATGATCCCCCTTTCCGGTCCCGCAAAAACCGCTTGGATAGTTCAAACGTGACTCCCGTTAGATCCCTCTTAGGACTGACCAAGATCAGCTTAAATCACGGAAGGATTATATCCGCATAGCGCAGCGAAGAAATTCTTCTGCGCTACACTGCCATCAATGCCCCACTTTCACTGCTAGTTTCCCCTTGCAGCAGGAACATTGGAAACAATTGAACAGCTAATAGTACTCAATTCAATCGCCATCTAATCAACAGTTCGCTGTGAAAAACCGGTGTTGCTGAGGCCTTTTTACGAGCGCATGTGAACCCATTTAAAATCAATTACCTTTCTCGGCAATTCTCGAAGTAAAATTGACAGAAACGATGCCAACCGCATTTCAAAGAGATGTTGGTGACCGTCAGGCAGAGCCCCTCATCAATGATTGGTGCGCGATCCGTTACCGGCGTGACGTCATGCTCGAGATGATAGACAGAGTGACAAGTTTGCAAGTGTCCTCCAGACAAATAGTTCTTACGATTATATCACGAATGAATTACTTTTCAAATTAAATACAATTCAAATATTTCATTAAATTGAAATTTAATCATCGATTTGAGGATGTAATGGAAAATAATAATATCCAACCGCGAAATGTTTGAATCACTAAACTCATGTTCATATACAGGTATAGTGTCCAATATTTTTCAGGTCAGTGTCATGAGAAATTCGTTCATTGAGACAATGTGTTAGTTTTATTCTCATATTGTTCGTTACAGCAATAGGAAGAGCACACGATATATCATCACCAGCCTGTCCAGTGTTCCGCTACTCTATCGTGTAGGCAATATGCCTCTCTGAGTGCAGAATAACTTCCTGAGACATATGTGGTCTGAAGCTGTCAGGAGTGCTGCTTGAATAGTATCCCAGTGCAAAATAAACGACCCATAAAGAATACCGAAGAGATATTGGAGGACGGGATACGTAGGCTGAATACGTTAGAATCGTGCTGTCCGGCTTCTTGTGAATGTGAAGTTTCATAAATAACATTGGTGAAAAGTTTCAGATGATTTTGATCGTTCAGAGCCTAACTGAATAACCGCAGTCCCATGCCTTATATTTTTTCACATTTTTTCTCGTCTAGAAAACGGGAAAGAAAATTGTGCACACCTGTTTCCGAGGCGACCAACCTTAGTGCCGCTTGATTAACGTGTATGCGAGTTTCAGGTAGTTTCTTCACATGGCTGCCTGATAAATAATTTACATGCGGATGCTTCGTTTATAGCAATTTGGTAAGTTTTGAAAATAAAATGAAAGGAAACACTTATTATAGATAAATATATTTCCTTAAATTGTCTAAAGAGTATCTTCTTCGTGCTGTTTGATTAATTATAGCATCCATAGCCAACGTAATGCATATGTTGGAATATGTTACTCTCAATGCTAATGAGAATCCAAAATAACTTATAGAGGTAAAATAATTGGAGAATCGCAATACAATTCCTAGGAAGTTTCCAATTTGAATAGGGTGAGAAAACGCTCATGGTGTTACCTGACTTTTCCAACACATGTGAAACAGTCCAAAAACAATGCTACTGTGCCACATTTATTGCCCGTTTTTGAGCAATAACCTTCGTATTCATAGACAAGCTCTAATTCACTCATAACTAAATGGAACCGACCGATCGGACTCGAAGTCAGTAGAGATATTGGATTGACGATGATTCGAATACTATGGACATTCCATGACTATGAATCAACAGTACTGTCTCTCCGTTCAGTTTTGTGACATCACATTTAAAGAGTACAACGATGCATCATTTATGAACTTATATTTTGTTTGCGATATAATATACTCATCTACTCAATAAACACTGCGATGAATCATTCCATCAATCACACTCTACTTTCAGATCAGATAAAATGAAGTACAGAAGTCTATACATGCATCAGTAAGCGTGCTGTTTGTTTTCCGCGGAACACAACGATACGAGTAGCACTATCCTGCTTGGTAATTTCGTAGCTGATGAAATCGTGTGGAAGCGTTCCATCACAAGAACAGTGTTATTTGTTAAATAAATGAATCACAAAACAAAATTTCCTTCGAAAAAGTTATAAAAAACAGATGTCGAGATTAAATACACATGTTGAGTATACGTACGTATGCTCATTGTTCGTCACAGAAAATAAGTGCATCCAACGAAGTTTCTTTGTTTAAACGAATTTCAATGTCAACTTCTGATCTCTGGAAAGCTTCCTCATGTCAATCGTGCCGGTGAGGCAGAGCTGGCAATATCACATTCACGGCATTAAACAACAAATATTCAATCTACTCATCGTGTAGTTTGACTAAATAGAGCCGTACTCAGCGTCGTGCACTTCTAGAGTTCGATGATTTATAGTTGCGAGCTAAGTAAATAACCACAACATCAACACAAACAAGAAAATTGAGATTAAGTAGTCGTCATGTAACTCAGAACGCTTCTGATTGCTGCTCCGTGCGCTTATGAAAATTTTCTTTTTAATTCGCTCTCATATATCTGCAAGAAATATTAATTTCAAACATTCCAGACACACATGACATATTTCCTAAGTATATTCCATAAATAAGCATGTGTAATCCTCCTAGTTCAAGCAAATATACTAGGAATCCAATTTCATGAACAGGGCAGATGAGGGAATACTGCCTTACGACATAACGAGCTACCACCAAACGTGTTAACCAAGCAAAAGTGTGAAAATGTCGCGTTAGGGTTCATCCGGAGACACGGAAAACCATTTAACATGTCCCATCAAAATTAGAAACATACTTTTTCACTCTACAGTCCCTGCTGGTACACACAAACACCCTCAGGGGCACTCGAACACTGCAGGTACACACGAACACGTGCTTGTTTTTGTTCATACACACACTCATAACATACAACATACACATTTTGAATCATCAATTCCTAAGTTTATCGTGATGGAAACATTAAAAAATAACACACATTTATCAGCGTACATTGTCTTCAAAATTCTATGATTTCATTCCGTTGGGCTTCTCCTATTGAGGCAAAAGATCGAGAATAAACGTGCCACGAACAATTTGAGATCACACATTTAGTTACGACATTAATGGAATCATGTTTACTGATTCAATCCATTCTTTCGTATGACATTATTTTTCAATGATACATATTGATGGCTGCTCTCAGAAAACTTTCAGGACATGGAAGTGCGGATTCAATAGGATTAGGTGAAAAATAATATTGTTGGTGCTGCAATGCCGCAGGTACAAACGTGATTTTGTAGGAACCACATTCCCATATGACTGAAAATAGTAATCGTGCAATTTGAACTGGATCATCATCGTCGAAAACGCAATAATGGACTATAAATGTGAACTTTCAGAATGATTACATTCGGTCTAGACGGTGAATGAAGACGATCAAGTTTTGTTCCAAATTCGATCCTGTACGTTAACAGATTTTCCAAACAAAAATAAAATCAGAACTCGTTCAGCAATATTCACAAACAACACTAACAGTCGTTGTCATGGGCACCAGAGCTTTTCTCTGTCAAAAGTCGTAAACAGGAGAAGGAGAGCTATTTCCTATCGACAGTCGTCAGTAATAGGATTAAAGTTCTAGCGTTTTTCTCGATCAACCATCGTCAACAGGTGGATTAGAGCTATAAAGAGAACGTGGTACCATGTCTTGCCAAGGCTTTCAACGAAATAGCCAACTTCCTTCTCCCGGCTCAGATTCTAGCATTAATTGGATTGAAGGATCAACAAAGTTCTAGTTTAATATCACACCTCTTGCTGTGCACTTCAGCCGAGTTTTGTCTGTGAGTTATTGACCAACACTGCTCTGCGTCAGCATCAAGAGAATGAATGAAATAGGGCTCAGCGAGCAATACTGCAGATGGTTGACGAGTGGAAAGAGGAGTCTTGAAAGGAATTATGTCAGCAAATCTGGGTTTCAACTAATTTTTGAGAATAAAATATTGATAGCGGTATGGTTTAGATGACAGGGTATATTGGGTGGCTACCAAATAATGGAAAAGTATCCGTTTATATGGACAAAAAAAATAAAAATGCATTGTTAAGGAAAATATTTTACTACGTTTAATTTTTTGGAGGGACATGACTTAAAGTGAAGATGAACGTCATCTGTACAAGAAAGCAAACGTTCCACTGCGAATCAGAAATACCTAAGCCGATTCTGTGGTATCTGATAAATGAAATCAAATATATTTCATCAAGTGATTTATTTCATTAAACGAAAGTAGCCATAATTACAGCGAAACGCGGATTAGTGAAGGAATTAGATGGGCGTTAATAGTTACTTATGGTGGGAAGGGGCGGAAGGTTGCGCAATGCTGCAACCTTTGACTCACCTGCGAAGGTGGGCGGGGCCTAACTGGCGGAAACGGGGTGACGCGAATGCTTGCGGCCTATATTGGCAGTTTTTTTAATATGAACATTTTTTTTTTTTATTGTATTTAAATATTTATTGTATTTATATACATGTTTTTTCTTCTTTAGATGGTTCTATTGGGGTTCGCTCGATCACTAACTGTTGCTCGTTATATTTATTTATACGATTTCTGGTACGTGCGGTACAGGAAACCCCTAGGCAGATAGTTGGATGGGCTGCTGGAAAAATTAGGTGAGTCTGCTCTTGCCTGTTCTTTGTCTTATAAATTTATTTCCGTGGCACGTTTGCTACGTTGTGAGTGTATGTATCGTTATATATTTATGGATGATTTATTGTTTCTATATTTTTTTTTCTGTGGACAGATATGTTTGTATTGATATCTAATTGAGAGTATAATTGACTCATTCAATGGTTGATTGGTGGATTCATAGCTGTTGGGGTTGGGATATTTGGTCTGTTATGTTCATTTATCACTAAATATACTGTTGAGAGGATTAGTGTGGTAGGTATGTCATACAACTCAATTTGCAGCCTTAGTGTACGATCGACCCTGTATGGTACCAACCTGATATTGAAGTTAAGGCAATGTTTTGTGATTTCCATCTATTTATTTCATATGTACAGGATATTTATAGGAATAGTATAGATTATTATTCAGGTAGTTGGCGAGTTGATGTTTATATGTTGGCCTAATGCAACACCTGCACAGAGAATCTATCTACCCCATATTGCATTATCGAGTTTTTTAACCAGATATATCTGTGTTCCATAGACGCGACGTTCCAATAGCGAGAATACCTGAACGATATGAATTTATTTTGAGTTATTAAACTGTGCTATGTATACTCAGTAATAATCGGTTGATTCGTGTTGAATTTGTATTGTTTTCTTAATTGTGAATAGTTATCGCATACAGTAATAGAAATTTAGGATATTTTAGGTTTGCATCTTTCACATTATTTCAGGCATAATTGGTAGGTTATTGCAACATTTAGGTATTTTATATGTATAAATAACATTCTGTTACGATTTAGCCGTGGTTACTTTGGTTGAAGAGATGTTAATTTAACCCTGTTTTGGACTGAGTTGAGCCTAATTCCATCAGATTTCATATGTACTATAACGTATTTACGTAGAAGTATTCCCCATCATTTACTATAAGTATCAAATACACATTAGTTGTTTGTTTGGTTACATGCCAGTTCTATCCCGTTCATCAATTTTTTAATGTGTGTTTTGGGAATAGTAGAGAATTAATCTTCTTGCTTTGTTATGACTCGAGAGTTTTAGTATATTTTCGTTTATTTTTGTACGTTCTCTGTACAGTTCCCATCTTCAATGCAATCTGTTTATTGATACAATATCGGAATGTTACGTTTGTAGCTGTAATGTAGAACATTTCTCAGGTCTAATTAGTTACAAGTTGTATATTTTGAGTGTTTTATATATATATTTTACATCCTGATACAATGTTTGACGTGTTTATTATAGATATAGAACAGTCGATTTGTTACAAGCTTGGTCATGCTGTGAGCTTATTGTAGTTTATTGTAGTTCATTCTTCAATGTTTAGGAGGAGTTAGAGGACACCCATAGGCAAAACGCTCGTTGTGTTTTTTGCCTATTTGTGTAAGTAGACCGATTTATTAGGATGGATACCCCTAGTGTATTACAATTGTAATGTGGATTAGGGCAGAGTAGAGAAATATGTCGTTATTTTATAATTGTTGTAATTTTTTTTCCACGATTATCATAGGAGTGTATGTTTAAGTGGTGTAAGTCCGTGCTGTATCTTTGTGGAATTTTCGTCATTGATCCCTAGCAAATGTGTAGTTTAACGTTTAGAAGACGATTTACTGGATGGTGGGGGGGGGGGTCTTGGTGTAGAGTTGGTTTACACTTTTTTGGTGGTCATTTGGACTTCATCCAAGTTCGACAGGAATTATGTACGTTCTTGTGGACGTTAGTCTTAAGTTCCGTGTGTTTGTTAGAGAGGATATGCAATAAGCTGCTCATCGTTGTAGTGATTTACTTAGATTGTTAGTGAACAGAAGTCTAGCTTTCTATGGCCACACTCGTTGAGACTCATGTCAGGCCCAAATTAAACCACTGTACCTGCGTCTAAATTCTTGGTTATGTCCAGGATGTGACTTTGCTCGAAGTTGTTTGGAGACGATGGGTTAAACAGCAGCATGTACGTCTGTGGTATCGTATCATGACTAGATGTTCCCTCTAAAATTGATAAATATCAGTGGTTGCTTGCTGAGAAGTGGTCTTGTAAAGCATTACAAAGTTTGTTGTTACGACAAAGTGGGGCTTGGATTTCGTCCTGCTAGAGGCATAGCATCAGTCAGGTCTAAGAAATTTGTTATAGATTTGAATAGGTATCGTAGTAAAAATAATATTATTCGCATTAACTCAGTGATAAATGTCAGATATTTTCGATATGACTGTCATGTCAGTATATGTTCTTAGTCATGAACCAGATCACGTGAAATATTGGTGTAGGATTATCATCTGGGTGTGGTAGCATACATTGTATATAATAGTTAATCATTACCGGTTAGGGTAGAGTAGAGAATCTTATTTAGCTATTGCATAGTTGTTGTTGTAGGTTTTTGATTGGTTATCATAGGAATTTTCTGTTTTAGGTATAAATTCCCCTAATTCCTTTGAATGTTGGTATAAAATACGCCTAATTTGATGTATTGGTCCGAAATATGGATATGTTTTACCTCTCAACTCCGGTTCCATGTCGTCTTGGAGAGCTAATCTACCGGATTTGTGTTGAGTGTTAGTGTTAAAACTCTTCAGTAGTTCAATATTCATCTCAATTATGTTATCTGAAAACAGGTCTTCACTAGATGCTCATTCTCGCATGTCGTACTTTTATAAATGTTTGTAAGACGTTTGCAATTGAACACCTAGAAGGATTTTTGATTAATTCAGGCTTCGTTATGAGATTGTGTTCAAATTCAGAATATTTGACTTATTTGAGCATTCACCAGATCCACTCTAACATTTTTCACTATAGGTATGTAATGATGGCCTTAAACCTAACCCATCCTAACCTATCTTAACGTATTTTTCCCGTTTCATACTTATATAATGTATTTATTCATTGATTTAAACTTTAGTCATATCAAATCTATCCACTTGACTCTGTTGTTTTACCAATCTTCAGCAGATTGTGTGCCTACATATGTATATACATTTTTCACTTTGTTTGTTACAAGTCCAGTAATATTGATTAATTTTCATGTACTGTTATGACATCGCTCGTTAGTAGACTGTAGAGTTCGAAACGTCTATGTAACCTTACCGCATATGTCAGTGATTGTTAAGGGTGTTGAAGCGTTAGCAAGTTTTATGTATGGTTTGACTGTTAGAACGAGATTTTTTGTAGTGTTGAATGTGTTTCTCCTACCAGTTTCGTATATTATAACGAATATTAATTAGATCCACTCTAACAAATTTACTAAAAATCTGTGATGTAAGGTCAGCAGTCAACAAGATCTAGGATATAAACCATGTCTAAGGTACATACTTAGCAAAATCTACATCAATGTACGACAACATAGATCAAATATCAATGAATGCAAAAAAGGGTTACCATACACTGTCAAATAGATTAATACCTAACCTAACCTTTTCTAACCAAAAGTTATGTAGTTTCATTCAGGTTCGATGTTTATGAATGGTATTGATATGTTTGAACCTCTCCACTTGGGCTGTATATCTAACATATTATTAGCAGTTTGAATACACTTCTCCCATTTGAACCAGCAAATATCTTTTTGCAGATATTTTGGTTCCAGAATTTTATCGATATCTCCATCACATGTTGGATGAGACTCATCATGTAGGTTCCATACGAACAAATCCACTACAAATGTTGCAAGGTTTTTTAATGTGAATCAGTTATACGCGATGTTAGATTTAAAGATATGGTCAATCTAACCCAACTATAACAATATTTAGTTTATCTTTTCATTCAATTTTGATGGTTATGTATGATATTTAGTAATTATTTCGGTCGATATGCATATCAAATCCCCTACACACGGTTCTATTTTACGTTATTTTAATGTTACACACCATGTACACACACATACACGCTTTGTACGCATATACAGGGTCGTTTCCCGCACTGTGTCGGCACATATGTCGACACAATGCATATCTATATATTAGGAGGAGGGAGGGGGGCGTTAGCCTCACTGTGTCGGTACCTGTGTCGACACCATGTAGGCATTCACATACATTTTGTTCAAAACGGGTTACCATACATTGCCAGATGCATTAATTCCTAGGCAACCTAATGTTACCAAAAAACTTAACCAAGAATTATGTGTCATCGTTCGAGTTTTTTCTTGTATACATAGATCACGTTTCATTGATTTATGTTATATGCATATCAAATCCCTCCACACGATTCTACATTTTGATCTGTCATTTACAGTTTAGATATACACTTCCAATTTTGATCTAGCAATTTTCATCCACTTTCATGTGCTAACTACATCGTTGGTTATATTTGTTACACCTTTTTCATATGATTCTTGATTTTACATGTTATACACACCCTTCAAAACCTGACCTAATCTAACTTGACATACGGTATTCAGTCATTGTTATGTACATATGAAGCCCTCCAAACGACTCTAAATATCACTTTAACATATAGGTTATTTATCCTGTTGTCACTCTCATCCCATATTAGTTAGTAAGGAGGACCCATTTTCAAACTTAGATGGTATGACAGTAACAGTAATTGAAAATTATTCAATATTACTGGAATTGTAACAAGCAAAGAGGAAAATATATATATATATATATGAAGGCACACAATCTGCTAAAGATTGGTAAAACAACAGAGTCAAGTGGATAGATTTATTATGAATAAAGCCTAAATCAATGAAGAAATACATTATATAAGTATGAAACGGGGAAAATGGGTTTAGATATATTAGGATGGGATGGGTTTAAGGCCATCATTACAAACCTATAGTGAAAAATGTCAGAGTGTATCTGGTGAATGCTCAAACATGTCATATATTCTGAATTGGAACACAATCTCATAACGAAGCCTGAATTAATCAAATACCTTCTGGGTGTACAGCTGCAAACGTCTTGCAAACATTTATACAAGTACGACATGCGGGAATAAGTATCTAGCAAAGACCTGCGATCGGATAACATAATTGAGATGAATATTAAATTATTGAAGAATTTTAACACTAACACTCAACACAAATCCGGTAGATTAGCTCTCCAAGACGACATGGAACCGGAGTCGAGAGGTAAAGCATATCAATATTTTGAATCATTACATCCAATTGAGCGTATTTATACCCAACATTCCCAAAAATTAGGCGAATTTATACCTAATGCAGATATGATAGCCAATCAAAAATCTACTACAACAACTATACAATAGCTAAATGAGATTCTCCACTGTACCCTAATTGATAATGATATACTTTTACTTACAGTGAATCGTATTACACCCAGATGATAAATCCTACTCCAATATCCCACGTCATCTGCTTCATGAATAAGAACATATACTAACATGACAGTCATACATAAAATATTTGATATTTAACACAGAGTTAATGCGAATAATGTCATTTTAACTACGATACTTATTGAAATCTATAACAACTTCCTAGACTTGACTGATGATATGCCTCTAGCAGGACAAAATCCAAGCCCCACTATGTCGTAGTAACAAGTTCTATATTGCTTTACTAGGTCACTTCTCAGCAATCTACCACTGACATATAACAAATTTAGAGGTTACATCCAGTCATGATACGATACCACAGACGTAACATGCAGCTGTTTAACCCATCGTCTCTGAACAACGTAGAACAAAGTCACATCCTGGACATAACCAAGAATCTAGACACAGGTATAGTGTTCAAAAATGGGCCAGACATGAGTCTCAACGAGCGTGGCTCTAAAAAGCTAGGCTTCTGTTCACTAACAACCTAAGTAAATTACTACGACGATGAGCAGCTTCTTGATAACCTCTCCAACAAACACACGGAACTTAACGTCCACAAGAACGTACAAAATTCACGTTGAACTTGGACGAAGTCCAATAGCCACCAAAAGAGTGTAAACCACCTCTACACCAAGTCCCCCATCATCCAGTAAATCGTCTTCTAAACGGTGAACTACACATTTGCCAGGGATCAATGACGAAAATTCCACGAAGATACAGCACGGACTTATACCTCATAAACATGTATTCCTATGATTATCGTGGAATAAAATTATACAACAATCATAAAATAGTTAAATATTCCTCTACTCAGCCCTATCTCACATTAAAATTGTAATACACTAGGAGTATTTATCCTAATAAATCGGTCTACTTACACAAATAGGCAAAAATCACAACGAGTTTTTTTGCCTATGGTTGTCCTCTAACTCCTCCTAAACATTGAAGAATGGTCCTACAATAAACCTACAAAGAGCTAACAGCAAGACAAAGTTTGTAACAAATCGACTGTTCTATATATATATAAAAAGCACGTCAAACATTGTAACAAGATGTAAAAAAAAATATAAAACACTGAAAATTTACAACTTTTACCTAAATAGACCTGAAAATTGTTCTACATTACAGCTACAAAGGTAACATTTCGATATTGTATGCATAACCGACAGATTGCATTGAAGATGGGAACTGTACAGAGAACGTAGAAAACTAAACGAAAATATACTAAAACGCTAGAGTCATAACAAAGCAAGATGATTAATTCTCTACTGTACCCAAAACATGAATTAAAATACGTGATGAACGAGAAAGAACTGGCATGTATTCAAACAAACAACTAATGTGAATAAGATACCAAGACATACGAGCGGCGTAACTGAATCTAAAGTAAATGATGTGGAATACTTCTACGTGAATACGGTATAGTACATACAAAATCTGATGAAATTAGGCTCAACTCAGTCCAAAACAGGGTTAAATTTACATCTCATTAGCTAAAGTAACCACGGCTAAATCGTAACAGAATGTTATATACACATAAAATACCGAAATGTTGCAATAACCTACCAATTATGGCTGAAATAATATGGATGATGCAAACCTAAAATATCCTAAATTTATATAACTGTATGAGTTAGCTATTTAAAATTTCGAATAAAAAAAAAATTCAACATAAATCAACCGATCATTACTACAGTATGTATACATAACACAATATAATAACTAACAATAAATCCATTTCGTTCAGGTATTCCTGCTATTGGAACGTCGCGTCAATGGAACACCGATATATTTGATTAAAAACCTGGATAATGCAATATAAGGTTGATTGATTCTCTGTGCAGATGTTATATTAGGATAAAATACGAGCATCACCTCGCCAACTACCTGACTAATAATCCATACTATTCCTATAGATATTATATACTTATAAAATAAATAGATTGAATACACAAAACGTTGCCTAATATCGAAATCAGGTTGGTACCATACAGGGTCGACCGCACACTAAGGCTGCAAATGGGGTTATAAGACACACCTACCACACCAATCCTATTGACAGTATGTATAGTGATAAATGAACAGAACAGACATAATATCCCAAACCCAACCGCTAAAGATCCACCAATCAACCATTGAACGAGTCAATTATACTCTCAATTAGATAAGAATACAAACATATATGTCCACAAAAAAGTATAAAAAAACAATAAGCCATCCATAAATATATAACGATACATACACTCACAACGTAGCAAACATGCCAAGGAAACAAATTTGTGCGACAAAGAACAGGCAAGAGCAGACTCACCTAATTTTTCCTCGGAGCGCATTCAACTTTCTGCCTAGGAGTTTCCTCAAACCGCACCCGCCAGAAATCGTAAAAAATATATATAACGAGCAACAGTTAGTGATCAAGCGTACCCCAATAGAACCATCTAATGAAGAAAAAACATACTTATGAATACAATAAATATCAAAATACAATAAAAAAAATTGTTCATAATTCAAAAATTGCCAGTCTTGGCCGCAACCATTCGCATCACCTCTCCTTTGCCCGTTAGGCTCCGCCCACCCTCGCTGTTTAGTCAGAGGTTGCCACATTGCACTACCCTGCGCCCTTCCCACCAAAGGAACTCTATTAACGCCTATCTAATTCCTTCAATAATCCGCGATACGCAGTACTTATAGCTACTAATGAAGGATTTTTTTCAGATGAATGATTTATTATAACTTTTCTCCGAAAATTATTCTGCTGTGAGATCACATAATATCAAAATTAGTTATGAATGATGAAACATTGATAACTCAAGGCTGACTTACACAAAATTAAATTAGGTTAAAATTCTATCTTTAGCGAGAAAGACAAGTGATAATATACTACAGTGCCCCCATTGTGTTTAGAATCTTGAATAAAAAAATAATCCATTGATCATCATCTTGATCTAGCACAAGGTTGATGATCAACCAATCCGTCTATATGCGTGACAGCCCAAATTCTCGATATACAT
>SDVV010004178.1:0-20470 GCA_016164225.1 Gammarus roeselii
CTGACGGTGTAACTGGCTCTGTCGAGTCCCGCGTCAATCGCTTCTATCTTTCCTAGAATAATTCGTTGCATTGGCTGACGGTGTAACTAGCTCTGTCGAGTCCAGCGTCAATCGCTTCTATCTTTCTCAGAATTGTTCAAGTTCCAATGTCGGCACGTTAGACTTTGTTCTTCGGTTATTCAACTTGCTGGTTTCATAGTATTTTGGTTTGTTGACAGTTTCAAACCTGCTCTTCTACCATCATGTCATTCTCAATTTCTCTAATAATAGTAATTATAATAAAATAATAATAATATAAATGTTTACACTTAAAACGTGATGAATCCAGCGCTATGGAGGGAGACAACAGTGTGATGAATCAACATACCGTACATTATGCCGTATAAAATAGTTCAATATTGTCAAAACTCATACCAAAAAAGAAACTTTATGTCGCCGGATTTCTCTCGTCAAAACCTGTTCTCGCCTTCCAATTCTTAGCCGAAAGGAAAAAAATCTGGGTGCGGGGAATTCCTTGTTTCACTAACTAGGCAAAATAACGAAATATTAAAAAAGGATCAGTACTGCTGCTATTGCTAAATGCTTCTCCTATGGACTTGAAGGTGCTTAAAGAAACGAGACTGGCCGTACTGACTCCGTTGAGAGATTTGAAATATTACTCTACCTGATGGACTCTCAGAACGCAAATGTGATTCATCTAAGTACAAATGCACCATCGGTGGTCAAGCCACTCGAATTAAAAGAGCTGCCACCCATAATGAAAAACGAAATGGATACCCCAGCTGACCCACCACTTCGAAGAAAGGTCGCGCGTCTGCTCAACAAATATCGCGATGTTGTCGCGAAGTCTGGAGAACCATTAGGAAGGACCAGTGTTATTTAATGCAAGATACCACGGATCCGGGAGCCGGGATTGTGAATCAACGACAACATCCGCTACCACATCCACAACTAGCCGAGTTAACCGGCTTGATTGATGACATGCTGGATCGGGGAGTTATCGTTTCCTCGGACAGTGCATGGAATTCCTCGATGATTATTGTCTGGAAGAAGGACGGAACACCACGCGTGTGTATTGATTTCCGCCATGTAAATCGATTATCCGTCGCTGGATCGCGCCACCCACTTCCGAGGATACCAGAATTGCTGCAGTCCTTGTCGAACGCCGAGTTTTTCTCATCAGTCGACCTGGAAAGTGCCTTCTGGCAGATGCCGGTGGCCGAGAAGGACCAAGAAAAGACCGCGTTCACTACTCGAAAAGAGCACTACCTTTTCCGGGTAATGCCGTTTGGGCTTAAATTTGCCCCTCAATCTTTTTCAAAATGTATCGCTCTATGACTCGGAGAAGTGCTGGGTATTCACGCTCAGGTGTATCTAGACCACATAATCATAGCGTCACCAACTAACGACGCCCATTTGATATCCATCGAGAAAGTGCTACAAAAATTGCGCGCTGCATCCCTGCGTGTGAAGCTAAGCAAATTTGAATTTCTCATAAGGAGGAGCAAATTCTTGGGACATCTTGTAAGTCCCGAAGGGATCCAGATGCATCCGGATCACCTGGACGTCATCAAGATCTATCCAACTCCCACGAACGCAGACCAAGTCAGGTCATTCCTCGGGCTGCTGCGTTACTTAAGGAGTTTCGTGTCAGAATTCTCACGTATTGCAGATCCATTAAACAAATTGCTAAAAAAATATCAACCATTCGTATGGAAGGCCGAACAGCAGGAATCCATGCAAATGCTGAAATAACGTTTGATGATGGCACCGTTGCTCAGTTTCCCAATTTTTTTCATGCCATTTTACATGTTTACCGATGCGTCAAATGTCGGACCGGGAGCTGTATTAATGCAGCCCGATTCGAACAGTAAACTACATCCAATCTCTTATGCATCAAGATCTCTGTCAGAGACAGAACGTCGTTATTCCACTACCAAGGGAGAAGCCCTAGCGGTTCTATGGGCCCTCAAAACTTTTCGTTACCTAGTGTACGGCTACGAAATCACCATATACACAGATCATCGTCCACTGTCATTTCTGTTCAGAAAGTGCTTGCCAGAAAGTGCGCTGGGCAGGTGGGCGGTATTGACACAGGAGTACAGTCCAATGGTGGTGTATGTGAAGGGCAAGTTGAATAACCTAGCCGACGCTTTGTCCCGCACTCCTTACAGTCTTCCAGCACTGGAGAAGGATGGCAAAGATCTGGAAGAAATTGTCAATAAGGATGACTACGAAGAAATGCCGTCACACATCGCAAGCATACAGGAAGGTAAAACACTTCCCAAGATTCTGAAGGAACGAGTCCCTACACTGGCCTGGACGATAGAAGAACTGGTTAAAGAGCAGAGAAGGGACCCACAGTTAGCCACATACATTTCACACTTAACTACTGAAACACCCATCGCAACACATAAAGACTCTCCAAAGGATTTGGAGAGCTATATGTTAAGTAGCAATATTCTGCACCGACGTATCACTGTACAAAGGTGTGGCGAAGAGGTCACATACTGGGCAGTGGTTGTACCACAAACACTAATCCAAAAAGCTGTATTGTTATGCCACGATTCATTCGAGTTCGGACATCTCGGGGTTGATAAAACCCTAATCAAGCTTCGGACTCATTTCTACTTCCGAAACATGGTCACTTTGGCCACTGAAATAATTAAATGTTGCGCGGAGTGTCAGAGGTACTATCATTTGCCTGCTCAGAGCACCCCTGTCTGAACTTACCCGTTGCCACAAAGACCGAGGGCAGAGGTCGGAATGGACATCATGGGACCACTCCCAATCACTAGTTCAGGTAATAGGTTCATTCTCACATTTGTCGATTTTCTCACACGATACTTAGTGATAGTACCGATCCCTGACAGATCATCTGAGACCGTTGCATGCGCCCTCAGAGAACAGTTGTTCGCGCATTACGGTTCCCCGTTACGACTTATATCCGATAATGCATTGGAATTCGCGAGCGAGGTGATGAGGCACCTGTGCGAACATTTCCACGTCAAAAAGATGAACGTTACCCCGTGCCGAGCAGCCGCAACCGGGACCGTGGAAAATCGTAATTTCTCAATTGCAAAATTGTTGCGTATTTATTGCGGAGAGTTCTCACCGGCATGGGACCTGTTTCTTCCCGAAGTCATGATTGCCATAAACACCGCATTTAACACCACCATTGGTGATAATCCTCATTATGTTCTGTTCGGTTACGACCGAAAACACGTAGGTTTGTGGGACGGTCCAGAACCGTTTGAGCCTCTGTATAACTGCGAACGGTTGGGTATTCGCGCGAGACAGGCCAAAATGGCTCATGCATTCGTCAGAAATCGAAAGTATGAAGAGTTACTTGAATACCAACACAAGCACAAGGTGAGTGCAAAAGATCGCGACAAACTAGTTCTGAACCAGAGAGTCTACGCTAAATATCATCCGAAACCAACAAAATATCCAAAGCTTTCACCCAGGTGGGAAGGACCGTTTGTGATCACCAAAATACATTCATCGTACAACTACACCTTACAACACGTCATTTTAGTTAAAATTCGCTAAGTCCATTTAGATGACATTTTGCCGTGTTACCCGCCGCGCGTGAAAAAAAAATCATCAAGGTTACGAGGAAGACGCGTATGAGGGGTTGGACGAACCAACCGCAGGAGTTGACAGCGAGTAGGAGGGAACACCTGTTCCCAAATCTCTTACAGCTCAGGACACCTCTGTAGGTGTAGATGTGCCAGTAGTGGAAGCCATGGATAGGCCTCCATTCGCACGTAAACCAATTGTTACCCGTTCACAGCGAATTCCAGACGACGAACACATTTTACTCCGTTGAAGAAACCTGTACGGCCGTCTTGTAAATAGATATAAAGATATAACCAACATCTGTAGAATTGTTTATTACCCATATCATTGTTCTGGTGTGTAAGTTAGAATTAAGACAATGTTTTTTTCTTTGTATGCGAAATGTTGGTCCTCCAACTCATGCCTCTGCTTCTTCTGGTGCTGCTTCCTTTTGGGGCGCCCGTCGCTCCAAGCCGGGGAAGTACCGAGGGGGCAGATGATGTGGGGCCTGTGCCAGGAAATGGAGTGATCGTTTTGACCGGCGGTACTGTGACCTTCGTGAAAGGGCAGCTGGTCGTGCGACTGGAATATCACACGAAATCCTTCGATGCACGGTCAGCAGCTGATCTGTTCGAAAGGGCCGTACAATTGGTGGACTCGCTGGGATTGTTATCAATGACCCAGGCCCATCAGACGGCGGTCCTTGACGCAGTCCATGTAATGTCATACCATTTCCGGGTTTTGATTACACGCGCGGGCCAAGAGGTGTTGCGCCGCCTAAATTCCCTTTCGCTGCGTGCGTTAGAAGGAGAGTGGCGGAGAAAGTTGGGTCGCGCTGAGGCAAGAATGGCAAATGCAAAAAAGGGACAAATAAGGCTGGCGTCTATGTCGAGTGGTGTAGCCGGAGAGACGGAGGATCGGTACGCAGAGGGAGAGGAGACAAGAAATGTTGATAGGAAGAAGCGAGGTTTGCTGAATATTGGCGGTGACCTGTTAAAATCTGTGCTGTGAGTGGCAACGGAGAAGGAAATTGAAGACTTGAGGGATCAATTCGCAGATGCGAACCAGGGTGTGATAACTTCCATCTACAAGATTAACGTAAATTTCCACCATATCCAGGCCACTCATACCACACTTGTTGTTCAGGCCGCGGCGGCTCAGTCCTTACACGAGAGGTTCCACCAACAGTTCAGTGAGTTGGACCTGTTTGTAACCGTCACAAACGGCGTCATGAATCTTCGGGAAGGAATTCAGTAACTTCTCCTAGTGTCCATGGACGTCGATGATAAGGCTGCCCTTTTGAGGTTGGGAATAGTGCCAGAAATTTTGGGATATGACCAGCTAAGAGCACTCGCGGATGAAGGTATTGTCTTATTCAAGGACGCCTATTCGTTCCCGTACGCCTTTTCCGAGGGAAAATTTACAAACGTGCTGTCGATGCTTGAGTTGAAACCAATGATGGAGGACGAGACGTATGCTCAAATCCTACCCTTCGATTCAAAGCAAGTGATGTCATTAGTCACGCTTGAAAAGGCTTCCAGTGGAAGATCCGGACACAAACCAAACTTACTTGATTAGCAACTTAGCTAAGAACATGGCTATAACGAGCGACAGGAAGACGTTTGTGGAGAACCTTGATCTAGGGAGGTGTACGGTGAGGGAAGACAAGTATGTATGCTCACCTACAATACAGCTGAGTGTTGAGGCAAACCCTTCTTGTTCAGTAGAGAGCTTGTCAAATATCTCACAACATCATTGTGGGATGGAACGCATACGCATTTGTTCATACCCCGACCGAAATGGGCAATGCTGGACTGTCATGATGAATCGGTAAAACCGGAATATGTAGAATTAAAGGGCGCTTATGTATTAAACGCCCCCATGTTCGCTAACAGCACCATCTTTCGGTGTGGCCACTGTGCGTAATGAGTTCATCACCATGAAAAACAAGAAGTTAGACCCGATCCCCAGTCCCCGCATCCGGCTGGCAACTTCGGGGCCCATGCCAATACTAGACAGCATCCTGAGGGAACTTTCAAATGTCAAAATTACCCTGAATAGCACGGCGGATATAGTCGATGTGCTTACGTCCGTTTACACCGAACGCCAAAAATACAGTGTTGCCGGACTGACGTTTGTGGCTATACTTTTGGTATTGGTTGTAGGTGGTTATTTATCAAGTATTGTAGGCGGCCTGACACGATTTTTCCACCAAATTGTCATTCTTCTCACAGGACACCGAGACTGTTCCCTGCCCCATCCCCTTCGCCTGCCCGACCTTATTCGTACCCATTAAATTATTTTGTACCCTGCAATTCTCCCAGGTCCACTCTGATCCCGTTGAAACTTATGTCCACAGATGAATGTCGGGCCGATGTGGACGCAGTAGGACGAGTCTCTCCGGAGACTGGTGAGGGGCTCGGACTGGATGACCCCGCCTTTGCGCCTCATGTTGCTGCCCGTTCACATGTGCACAGCGATAGTCGTTGTGTAAACACCGGGTCCATCACGAACAGCCACACTCAGTCGAGAGAAGAGGTGGATGAGGGACCCGTGGAGCCGATTCACACTATCTTCTCTGTCCAGCACCCACACGCTTCGGCCTGGTTAGGACTGCAAGTACAGCCCGAGTCCAGGTCCGAGGGGGAGGTGTAGCTGGATCTAGCGTGCTGGATACAGATTGCAAGATACGGATACCTTGGGAGATACGGACACGGTTCTGACCAGACAGCCATAGTCCGCTCTGAGAGAGTGCTGAGTTCAGCAGTCTTTGTAGTATAAACAACGACCCTGTTTGTCGCGCTCTCGCCTTGAGAAATGCTCAGGCAAAGCGGTTTTGTTGTGAGAACGGGGGATATTCGAAAGAAGGAAAGAAGGAGTTCGACACGAGGTTCATACTGGACCTACAGCGGAAGGTATAAAAATGAACAGTAATGGTTGCATTAGGTGTAAACAGTAGCGGTTAGGCACGGTGAAGAGGCTGGCAATGAGCCTCAGCAACCGATTCTCAAGTGTTGAGCCGCAGGACGTTGTAGAACAGAGGTTACTAATTATAAGGTTAGCTTGCGTAGTATTAACGAATGGTTGCCGAGTAATCGGTAGGATGTTGGCCCAAAGCCTATTTGTTACCCAAATGTGTTATTTGCTAGTGTAACTGCGACATTGGTTTAAGAGGAGTGGCCGGGGAATTGTTGCTAAGCGAGTGGTGGGCGCTGACGTCATGTTTTAGACTATATAAGACAGTGTCACCGAGTAACGCGAGGATTTCTTTCACAAACTCACCATGTGAAGGACACGTCGTTATACACGTCCTATAACCACGCCAAGCCAAAAACTCCTTCGTTGCCGTTAGACATCACAAGTTAGACAGTGTCCCGTTTTTCCCAATAAATGCATAGGCACTTAAAGTTCGACGATTCTTCGAGATCCCTCAGTGGGAGATTGCACAGTGTCCCGTTCTTTTCAATAAATACTACAACTTCGGAAAAGCGGTAGCATTTAGGGAATACATCCTAAATCTACAACGTGCATCAATTCGACGCCAGGGTGTCAGTTGGACGACATCCCAGCATCGCCGGACGCGCCTGGGTGGGCGCAGAGAAGCTCCTTCTTCCGACACGAGGACCTAGCAACAGAAAGTCACTGACCCGGGCGAGCGCGTACTTGGTCACTATATCTACGAGGAGTAACCCGGTACTATACCCCATCAGTGGTTCAGAGGATTAGCGCCAGTTGTAATTAGAAGAGTGACAATTTTAATGATAAAGGTGTAAAAGTTAGGATGACGACCCTTTTCACGTGACAGTGCGAGGTTATGGACGTGTTTCCCACACATGTATTTAACCTATTTTCTTGTTGTTTTCATTTTTTACTGTTTGTGTTTTCCTTGCGCACAGTTGTGCATAATATAGTGGTTGTGGGTTTTTCCCCTTGCGCACAGTTGTGCATAATATAGATAGGCTGCGTCATTTGTGAGTGGGTAGTAATTTGAAGCCAGTCTCAGGGCTTCTCTGAGTTATTAAATAAATATAGACATATATGAATGTGTTATTGACACGCATATAGAGACAGGCGTATGGAAGTTATATGGAATATATCATCTCCTAGACCCACTCAACTGAGTAGCTGGAGAGTGTCACTCTGGGTAAACACCCTAGACCTCTCCTGGGTCGGGCGAACTCACAAGCCCGTCGGTCATTAATAAGTGTCTATCGGTATATGATTTGATTGCCTATGATTTCTTTAAATTGACTTGGCGGGCCACAAAACACTGCCTATAATTGATAGATCCTTAACTCGAGTTAACAGCGCGATGGTAATTTTTCTCAATGTTACAAGCAGTAGAAGAGAGCAAACTATCAAGCAAGGGGGTCGCGATCCCATTTAGAATCGCGAGGATCCGTGAACGGGAGATTGAATAGAATATGTTGAAAATTTTGAACACTGCCTAGAAGTGATAGGTCCTTGACTCGAGTTGAAATCAAGATGGTTAATTTATTCCACGTTAAAAGCAGTAGAAGATAGTAAACTATCTAGCCGGGGGTCGTCGTCCCTTTTTGAACCGCGAAGATCCGTGAACGGGAGATTGAACATCAAAATGTTGAAAATTTAGAACACTGCCTATAAGTGATAGGTCCTTAACTCGAGTTGAAATCAAGATTGTGAATTTTTTTCAACGGTTCAAGCAGTAGAAGATAGTAAGCTATCATATAACGGAGGTCGCTATGTCAATTTGAACCGTGAAGATCCGTGAACAGCAAAATGTAGCAAATTTTGAACACTGCCTAAAAGTGATGGGTCCCTAACTCGAGTGGAAATCAAGATGGTGATTTTTTTTTCCAATATAAGCAGTTGAAGATAGTAAATTATCCAGCAGGGGGGTCGTTGTCCATTTTTGATCCGCGAAGATCCGGGCACTGGAGACAGAACAGAAAAAGTTGAAAATTTTGAACACCGTCGAGAAGTGATAAGTTCTCAACTCGAGTTGAAATCGAGATAGTGAAATTGTTTCAACGTTACAAGCAGTAGAAGATAATAAACTATCTATCATGAGGGTCGTTGTCCCTTTTTGAACCACGAAGATCCGTGAACTGGAGATTGCACAGCAAACTAAAGAAAATTTTGAACACAGCCTGTAAGCGATAAGTTCTAAACTTGAGTTGAAATCCAGATAGTGATTTTTTTTCAATGTTACAAGCAGTAGAAGTCAGTGTACTATCTATCAGGGGTACGTTGTCTCTTTCTGAACCCCGAAGTTCAGTGAGCAGGAGATTGAATAGCAAAATATTGTTGTAATTTAAATTTACAATTAGTCGTAGAATGATTTGTAAACGAGCAACGCTCACAGCCATTCATTTCCCTAATTTTATCCAATTTCTCTTTAGCCGTGCGAAATTGAGTACATTTATGAATTGGATGATCAGCTATCTGTTTCTCTTTAGAGCAAAGCAAACAAGGTCGGAACTTATATCACTCCCACCATACTTTACTTGCACTACAAATTTGTTAGTTTACGTGAACTCTTTTTTAGAAGTCTCTGGAGCATTGGACTTCGTTTTTCTGTCATTCCGTTTGCTGACAGCAATTTGATACCATTCAATGGCTTTGAACCAATTATCGTCTATTTCCTTTAATGAAGGATGATTATTGCTAGTGATCTGAATGAGCGGTGTTTGCATGGTGTCGTTCAATGATTTCCATATAAAGGTCAAAATCATCTCTGCAGAAACTCCCATGGTATCAAAATACTCTCTGACCATCCTGACCTCATCTATAAATGAGAAAGGATATTTCTGGTATGGGAAACTCAAGTCCCCTATCTTCTGAATAGTATCATGAATTCTCTTTGATGGTGAAGCAAGAGCCTCATTGAAAAGAGCTTTGGCTTTCTTCTAGGATTGCTGTGACACTTCTGAAGATTCAATCAAAATTAAGGGTCAACCAAATATTTGCTTCTTAAACAAAATGAACTTTTCGTAATCTGAATATTCATACCTGTTCACCACTGCTTCAAAATTATGTAAGAATTTTTCGAGGCTTTCCCCTTCCTGAGCATGAAACGTGGGCAATGGTGCTACTGGAGCTTTCAATTTTTTATGAGACACCACCTCACCGGCACGAACTGAAGCTATTCCGTCGTCATCAGAAACAGACAAACACTCGTCCAAAATCAGACAGGCTTCGATTTCCTTATCTTTATATTTATCACATGAACAGAGTTCCTCACTAAATGCAGACTTATCAAATGAATCCTCCGTAACAAAAAGAGTAGCAACTCTCTCATTGAATGTTACAAGCTCAGTCTCGATTGTCCTAAGTCGGGCCATTATAGTCTGCTGTCTAAGTTTAGGAAGAACAGTTATGTCGTCAGTGACTTCCTCATGGAGCCCAGTAATTTTTTTTTAACATGCCTTCTCTCTGCCAAAAGTCTCCTTGTTTCTAATGTTCGTGACATGATGAACGGTTACAAATTTTGGTATAACAAATATAATTTATCTAACTGAGCACCATGAAAATCCTGCACCAGGAACAAGATATAGAAATATAATTTCGATACAGAATATAATATCAATAATAATCATATGCAAAATATTTTGCCACCACCCGAGAGAGCAAAAAAGTTTGTTCGATAACTGCAAAAAATGAACATTCACTCCACAAAAATGATAATCTTCGAACAATTAAACATTTCAAAGATCGGAGCAAAATGGTATGAAATTACACACACGAAGGGCCTTCTATTTTACCAGTATAAAGTCCACTTAATGCTACACAGATACCGACCGCGACAGACCAGCCCAACCGCCAGACCACACCATGACCATTGCATTCAATAGTCACGCCGGAGGTTCCATTTGACGAAAAAACTGACTGAATGTCACCAACTGAAGGAACTTCAAATAAATCTAACTTTGAAGTACCTCAACATTTATTAACATAAATTTCAGAAGAATGGAATGATATTTAGACGTTTCTCATTTCACAATGAGGAATATAGTTTTGATTGGTCATGGAAATGGTCCTGGGGCTGTGGAGAAGCGACGAGGTTGGGCGAGGCAACTGGGCCACCTCGCGAACGCTCCTCACACCAATTCCGGTCTATTAGTAAAAAAAACGGTCAAATAGTCAAACAATCTTCCCATGGAGCAAGCGACGTCTTCTTCTGCTGTAGGCTAGTAAGACGGCCTATAAATGGAGTTCACGATTTTATAAATTCCATAAACTGATAGTCTTGATTGTTAGGACAAGGTCAGCCAATTATAGTCTGGAGCTACGAATGGATCCGTGAGAAATTTTTCTTACAAGTTATCCTTCTATTTTATATGATTCGTAAACCCAGAACGCATGAACAATTTTTTTGAGCAAGATCGTGTCGCGACAAATATTATCTTATCCGTTCTATATTCGTCCTCAAATATCTCAGAACATATTGGCGAGCTTTACTTTCATGCCGTGTTGTTTGTGCTCATCAAGGTAAGACTTGCTACTTATTATTAATTAACAGATCGAAATGTTACCAGCAACGGCACCAAACTGCGGCCACCGTGTAAGCATAAGAATTGGGACGACAGCTCGACTGTACTCGGTTACGAGGTGACGAGATTAATGTGCTGGGAGTGCTGACAGTGACGAAATTATTGTGCAGTGAGTGCTCTCAGTGACGAGATTAATGTGCTGGTAGTGACGAGATTAATGTGCTGTGCGTGCTGACAGTGATGCGATTAACACCAAATGCACACCACAAGGAGAAATGTAGCGCTGGCATTAATCCGGGCGACTCCACTTGGATTTGGGTTACATTTGGAATACGCTGAAGCTCGACGATTTTAAACACGACCAAATTCAAAATGATTGGTCGATTGTTAGGCAATTAAATGCCACATTTCTCTAAAATTCTTGTAATATAAGCTATTCAGAACATAGATATGTCTTCAGGTGACGCCATGAGGACACCATCAGCATCCATTAGCGGGCCAACCGAATCCCTAGCGATTCTACACTCATTGACGTAGCAACCAAAATCTCTTAGTTCTCTTTACAGTTTTCCGCTATGTTTGTTACTTTCGTGCGCTCGGAGGGTCGGACTAGACTAGTTGCTGTCCTACACGACCGGCGATGCAGTTTTTTTCGACTCGTCCGTGTTATCCCTCAATCGTTGCGGATTTTGTTCGTCGCGTGATTTTCAGGCTTTTGAGACTACGGCAAGCAGACCAAGCAGACCTGACCTTTTTGGAATGATCAATATTGTCCTCATGGTTATGCACCGATCTCTCTTGTTGTGATCTCTCTTCTTGAGGATACAGCAGCACCTTACCCTCTTGGAGTTTTTCGATCAAATTAGGCGTATTTAATAGGTCTCTTTGCTCTTGAATGTCTGCTCGCGCAAAGTTGGGGCGGTAAACAGCTCCCATAGGGCAGGATGAGGCACTATCGTGGTGAATTCCACAATGTAGTGGTCAGCACCTCCAAGTTTGTCGCAGACTAGGACGTTGCTAAGCGCTCCTTATTCGGCATGACTAGTCCGGCGTGTTGTTCCCCTGGCTGGTTCGCAAACATGCTGTACCGCAATATTTCCTACGATGAACTCCGTCAGTTTATTGCCAGGGCCTGTAAAATAACGCTCACTCAGTCAATTACCGGGAGTTTAGAATCACAGAAGCTTGAAGTATTACTAGAATGCACTCTTCACACAGTCCCAAGACTACTTACTTTCCCATACTTAGTTATACAATTGATCCTACTGGCTGCAGTGTTTTTCAAGAGGGAGGAAAGGTGGCCAGTACTGAGATTTGTTCAAGAAATAGGTTGGGCGCTCTGAGCGTTCATCCTATCGTCGACTCGTTTTACATACACGCGTTTCCCTTGTCTTCTTCAACAGATGGTTTCGAACTTTTACACTCAAATTGTAATGTTGTATTATATAATTGTGTAAATTTTGTACAATAATTATATTGTACAATAAAATGACACTCATTAAAAGAAATCGGGTAAATGCAAAACAAATGAGCTTAATTGTTGTTATTATTTTTTTTCATGACAAGGAATCGACTAATCGGTTCCCGGTCCCATGGTCGTCGCTTCTGACTGAGAAACGAGCGACAAGCACTCCCGCGACGCTATGATTGGCACAGACATTGCGATGGACATCGCAGAAGAGCATATATTTTAACTTCCCGCCGCCCTAATTTGCATCGGTATGTTAGCGCAATACTTACCGAAATCACTCTTAATTGCAACGTAATTGAAATGGAATAGTTAATTTTGTTTTATTTTTTAACATCAAGATAACATCAGTATGGAAGATCAGGTCGGGGGAAGATTTTTGGAGCCCCAAACATAAGAATTTATTAGTGAGTAATGGAGCAAAAATCATCCATGAATCAGTGCACGGGAGATATGGTTTATTTGTCCTTCATATCATATTGTCGAAAGATTTTGGTTCAACGTCTATGCAAAACTTTTTGCCGTTTGCTGTACCACTTATTATTTGAAGCGTATAGATGTTCCGCAGTTCTGCAATCATTAACACAATCAGCTGAAGGTTTAAGGGTCGTACAAGTATGTGCTCGTGAGCGAGAAAGCAAGATTCGCTGGTATGTGACGGCAGCAAGAAACAGCATACGCCTGCCACACATGAGTCCAGGATTAGCCGACATACTCTAGGCTACTCTTGACTGTGGCATCTTCTGACTGAAGATCTTTTGACCAGGCCACCTTCCACACCCCACGAGGTGAGCACCTACCATGACTTCAGTAGCTTCTACTGACAGCAGCAAATTTTCAAGCCTACGAATGGGATAGAATGCGTCACCGCTCAGTTCTGAGTCTGGTACTGATAACATTACGCTTCTTTTCGCCTATCTAAGAATTTAGGTTCCTTGTATTCACTCGTTTTGCTAGTAATGGGTGACAAAAAACGCTTGTAAGTCCCCAAACTGGCCACGACTCGGTGAATGCTTGAGACAATGAAAAATAAGTTCAGAGTACCGTTAACCACTGACGCTTACCTGAATAAACGACAACATCATACGACATAACATTGTGTCATATCTAGAACGTCGTCGGTGAGGCTGCTACGCTAAACGGCCGAGTGCGGCCTCCTGTGGCCATGGGCACCGGAAATAATTGATCAGTTGTTCGCTCGCAAACTTTTCAATCTTTGAGGTAATTATTCCGTAATTGACTATATAAATATACTGCTAAATAGTGAGTCAAATGTTACATTTTTATGTTATACACGTACAAACGATATCTGCAACATCTTTAAATGAAGCTTAAAATAATGCATCAGAAAACATTTGACGCGGCCACAATCACTGCTGTCCAATATACCCTGTTGAATCTTCCGATGAATCAGAGCAACGAAGATCTTTGAACTAAGCTGTTCTCAGATGTAGAGTTCAAATAAAAAATTTCAAAGCGAAAGCGAAATGAATACTTAATATGTGTATGGACGGAGCAACGGAAGCAAAAATATTATTATTAGGTAACTAATTGGCTTAGAGAAGTTTGTATCTGGATAACTTCTCATAGCAATGCACATTCTCATAACAATGCACATTATAAAAATTATGTCGCATACGTTTTGTCAGTGAAACATGTATTCGAGTATGAACTTTGAAGAATATTCCCAGTTTCATAAACAGTTTTAATCAGATCGGATGTACAATATATTTGTTCCCAAACACTCGCCATGAACAGAAATAGTATAAGACGTTGTATGAAAGGCTCGTGGGTTCTCACAAACTCAATAAACTTTCCATTTCGTCTTTTGAATAGCTATGAACCTGATCCAATAGTATTGCCTTATAAATTCTATCATTTTGAGCCCTCGCAGCAGAGTATTCGTATTCATTGGCGGTCGTTGGTAAATCTATTTGGACATGAATGCAATTCGACGCATTTCGGGAATTCAGCGAGACTGAAATCTATTTAATACTACGATATGAACGGCGCAACACAGCAAGGCAATAAATCCACAGCACCTGAAAGGTGTTTAGAAAGTAATATCTGGATCAGTTTTTTTTTTTTTTTGCATGTTGAATTTTAGAATATTTAATAATTATTATACTTCAGATTCAGTTGGATTGGAACTCTTTTTTTTCAAGGTATTGAACAGTTGTTTGTTCATAGCGTAGTCTTTGGTTGAGATTTGGATAAAAGGCATATGAGAATAATAATGGTGTTTAATGAAGCACTTGATGGTACAGTAATGATTTCACAAACAAATTTAACAAAACTTTCATACCAAAACATTAATTTTACGCGTCAAAAGATCCAACGTGTAACATCAATTTATAAGTGTGAAAAACACAATGATGGTAAGGGAAATGAAGTACAGTGTTATTTAGCTTCCTGTCAGCCTACACATGCAAGAACTTATTCACACCTGGCATCCACGTAGTACATACAATGGGTCTACAGCATAGATGGGTAGAGTCAAACATTACAACGGTTCCTATCTCTAATTAATTGAGGATCATTTATATCACTCACTATTATAATTTATTCTCTTCTGGATGCCATTATATTCGCTTTTCCTAGATAGTACCTTAAACAGTCAACATTAAGTTCTGCAAATGAAAAACTCGTGGAAATGGCATTGTACGGCGCTCTCAGTTTACTGATGGTGACTCGTAAATTTACATCACAGTGAGTTACAGTAGATTGGGTAGCAGTAGCCTCTGAAGATCTCAGAGAAGGCAAAACGAAGCGACAGATGATCAGACTTCTAGCTAATTTCGTTTATAAATCTGGTTTGACATAGATGTGAATTGACAATGTTTGATGGAAAACAAGAATATATGTATAGATTATTTATTAAAATTACGGAGCAGCTAGCTCGGATACAGATTCCAGTTCACAGTGTCAAACTTTGGGCATGTAACCTGTGCCCCCCTCACACTCTGTTACCACTGGCTTCAAGTTACTCGCTAATGACAAGGGCAAATTATTGCTTGCGCATCCACCGATAAATTACCAACGATTATTAGGAAAATGCTTATTAAAGAACAACCTTTTAGTATGTTCGATTGTATTTTTTTTGTAATCGTAATCGGTAAATGATGTTTCCTTGTTGTTCTACATTCGTTTCCATGTCAACCTAAATTAATAATGTGATGTGTCCAAGTAAGTTAGCCAAAAGATCGATTAGCCAGCTGGACGACTTGCTCCACGTTTACCATTTTGGACACGAATATCTAATCCAGCCTCAACTAACCTTCGTGTAATCCAGATGACGATTTTGGTAATCGTTGGCTACAATTTGTCATCTAGCGTAATTTTTTTTAATCAAGAGTCTGCCTTTAAACACCACCGTGACCCGACGTGTGCCCCAGTCTGCCTCTAAACACCACCGTGACCAGATGCATGCTTCCGCCGGCTCTCAGCAGGAAGAAAAGAGAAGTGTCGAATGGAAATTATAACATGAAAATTCTGTTGATATAAAGTGCTGTATAAACTTCTCCCAGTCGGCAATATTTTTGTATTAGTGACAGAGTTATTTGTGATAGCTATTTGTGTCACTGTTTTATTGCTGTTACATTTGATTATAGTGTTGTCATAATTAAAAAAAAAAATGTGATCATAGTGATAATTTTCAATTACACTGTGGCATAACATTGAAAACTAATTAACATACCTCGCGTGCTACCGTTTGATTTAAATTATTCATATTGAGAATAAGTGATGATTTGCATTTAATTCATACCATCACCATAAAAAGTCTACAAATAGTAGCAGCCTAGCCGGTTTTTTTGGACCAATCAATTGAAGGGAACTAATACGGACTTCCTAGACTGATTTCAAATGGCAGAAAGGTTTGTACGAATGTCAAATTACGACTCTGTATCTGACCATACACCGAATGGAGAGACAATCGGATGAGCTCAAGAAAATGTGACTGCCCCTACTGCTGTTAGGTACATCAAGCAAGCTTACCCCCGTCCCCCTCCCTACGCCCATCCCCTCCTTTCCCATTAAATTCCCACCACCTGTCTCTCGCTGCTACCCCTTCTTTCTCAGAGAATGTCCTCCATCAAACGCCTCTTCAACCTGTTCTACCTGGAAATCAATATCAGAAAAAGTCTGTTAAGGAAACGAATCGTTAGAGAAGAGGGAAAATGGTTTGAATATTTTACTGCCATACAACGCATAAAGTTCAATGCTGTTTTTCTACAAAACATATCGCAATACAAATATACTGAAGCTACGGTGAATTGGTACTTTGTCGGAAATAGATCGGCTGATTTAATGGACGGAGCGTCTGATTTAACGGGCGGTGAAGGTGGCGTAAGCGAAAAAATGCCCTCTATGAACGGTAATGTACGCTTCATAAACGTTTACTCTGATATAATTTTACGCAGTTTTATGGGCGACAAGCAAGCCAATATACTTGATGTTATTCTTATTAATAACTCTTATCCATTTACGCGCTCTCATGTCGAATATGAAAAAATACAGCGTAGTCATTTTGATTCCATTTCCATCGATCTACGAGATGGTGTTGGCGGTATCATCCCGTTCAAGGATGGTGAATCGAGCCAATGCGTATTGCGTTTTAGAAGAAGCTAGAGCTATATAAATATAACGCTGGAGATAAAAAAAAGGTCATTTGGTATCTAGCAATCATGAGGGTGGTATATGCATAACCGTCGTACAAACAATACAAAGTTTTATTCGCGAAACGTGACAAAATACGCGGTGGAAGTGTACATGATATTGACAGATTCACAAGTTCGATAACGTACCTGGGGGGTAGCGGATTCTTCTCAACCATAGCCAGTCTTGTAAGACGCACATTGCCTTTTCAACGAAAAACTTTACTGCCTGCAGCTGCCGATATGGCTCGAAACATGGCACACGATTACTCGGAGCAGCAAGATATGCTAAAATCAACATAGGAACATGAGATTGCTACACTCAAGAATGTTATAAAGAAAGCCATGGTTGGAGGTACGATCACAGGAAAAGTAACGAAAAGTCGTAAATCGAAGACGAACCATGGAAGAAAGATGGACTCTTGTCGTCCATTATTTAAATACTAATAGATACCACTGTTCGTGTACCAATAACGTTAGTTTGTGGTAAGGTTCTATACCGAAAACATGCTTGATGGATCATCTCTCAACATGACAGAGCTAGAAGCCCCTACGGAGAACATGATATGGGAGTGATTGATATGTTTCCCTCTATCAACAAGAAATAATTAATTGAATCGAGTTCCGAATCGATATTTGGAAGAAATTATCTAAGTACAAACAGCAGTCTGTAGGAGGATAGAATTGCCGATTCCTTTATAGAATTCCAAATTCCAGGATCGGATAATGAAATGAATGACTTGAGCTCGTTAACTGCAAAAGTTAAAATCCGTGCTAGAAATGCAGATGGAAGCGCGTTGGTCGCCGCTGCAAATCTTACCCTCGTTGACGGATTCTTTCATCGCATGTTCCAAAGTCACTCTCTATTCCTAAATGGTGTTCGGTGTGAAGGAAACAGTTATACAGGACTATTAAATAATCTCAACGGCTATACATCCATGAAGTGCTCCGATCTAAATAATAAAGGGTTTAATATGATGTAGAAATCACTGCAAACACCCATTCCAGATACCATCGATGCAGCGAATTTTGCTAATCAAAACAAAAATGAGACTTGGATTCAAGAAAGTTTACGTCATAGTATGCGTATGATGGGACTAATAAACTTTGAGTTATCTATTGGATAATGTGAGCGTAAATATACGTAGGAGCTGACAAAACCTAGAAGCCTTCTTCTAACACATGACAATAAACAATACATCTATTTAGTTGATTCATGCAAATTAAGGTGTGAAAAAGTTGTACTATACCCTACAGCTTTGCTTGCTCTGAATAAAACGCTCAAAAAGGACAATGGCATGATTGAATACGTGTTCGATCGACTTATTGTCAAAACAATCTTGTTTCCTACCGGTCAGAAAGAAATTCCATCTCCATTGATTCCCCCTTCAACGGGGTTGTTCCACATAAATTAGCCCTGTTTCTCATTGATCAAGCGGCACATAAGGGAGCATATGATCGCAATCCAAATTACTTACAGCATAATGATATCTCAAACGTTATCGTCGATGTAAACGAAAACTGCGTTACCAACATTAGATCATCATTTCCCAGAAAGTGCGCCCAAGCATCCCATCAAACACTTTCGGCTTTAGGGACGCGTAACAGCTCTCATCTCATCACAAGACATAATTTCCCTGCAGGAAGAACTATATTTGTTATAGATACAAGGCCAACCGACTCTGAAGATGTGGCTAACCTAGAAAAAAGAGCAAAAATACGTATAACAGTGTATTGTGGACATCCAATCACTACGAATAAGATCTTGTTCCTGGTAGGTTATACACTCGGTGTCATCCAAATAAATTTGTCAAGGAGGTTATTCCTCAACTATCTAGAGTAAACATGGATAATAATCAAATTGACCCCATATCCATGAGTGATCCAATTATGAAACGTGCCTATATAGGATGTTTTGCTGAAAACAGAATGCCTATGCATCCAATGAACGGCTACATGATAGTTGACAGCGGAAGAGATCCTAATAAAATGGGTCATTGGATCTTATCAGTCAAAAACGATAATAAAAACTACTGTATTGATTTGTTTGGGTTCTATCCAAGAATATATGGGGAAATATAGATTCGTATTATAATACTCATGCAAACATACAACTTGTACTACAGAAACCGTTCCAAAGTGATCAATCTTTGGTTTGTGGTGCTTACCGCATCTACCTTGCGTATTATCTATATCAAAATATACCAGTTAAAAGGATAATCGAGCGATTTTCCAACAGCGAACGACGTAGAAATGATACCAAGGTTGAAAAATTCATCATGAACGTGTCCGGAAATCAACATTTGTGCAAGCTGGAACTGTGTGAGTCTCAACCTTCAATACTGCATGTAAATAATTGTGTAACTGTTAGATTTATCATCAATAAAAAGTTATCTTATAAATGTATGTTGTCAATATACTAAATATTCAGTTGACAAGCATTGAAAATGCGTATATGCAACATGATATGCAACATGACATGCAACGAGGTTGCAATACAGTATGTCCGGCATTGAAAGGCAAATACCTACATGCAAATACCTATATATAACCTGTTAACGAACTATTAACATGTATAAATTGTCCGTTCATCCGAATGAGTCCCCTCTGTTCCTTCGTGTCGCATGCCGTCGCCTGCTGACTCTAGATTCCATGTTTTGCGCCGCTGACTCCGGTTGACATGGTGCAAAAAGTCCCGTTGACTTTTTTAGGCAAGTCATCAGGGCATATTTGTACAACTATCAACAACTTGAAGTGGTCAAGAATGGGCCTGCCATGAGTCTCAACGAGTGGGTGGCCATAAAAAGCTGGGGCATCAGTTCACTGACGACATAAGTAAATCACTACAACAATCACCAGCTTGTCAGATAACCTCTCTAACAAACCCACGAAAGTTAAGACCGACATCCACATGAACTTACAAATTCACCTGAACTTGGACGAACTCCATATGACCACCAAAGTGTATAAGCCGCCTCCACAAAGATGCAGTACGGATTTACATTCCTATAATTATATTGGAAAAATCATCCAACAATAATAAAAATAACTATAAGAAAAGCCAAATAAGATGCTCTACTCTACCCTAATTACCATTAGAAATTGTAATACATTAAGGGTATCCAACATTGTAAATCGAAAATAAACGTAAACGCAACGAGCTTTGGCCTAGGGGACTCTCTAACTCCTCCTAAACATTGAAGTACAGTCCTACAACAAACATACAATAAGTTAACAGCAAGACCAAGTTTGTTACAAATCAAAACTTCTATATCTATAATATCCACGTCAAAGATTGTACAAGGATGTAA